>JAOVYX010020515.1:0-16945 GCA_035668315.1 Drosera spatulata | reverse complement strand
GATATTGTTGTTAAATGTATCACGTATTATAAATGATGTCCTCATAAAATTAAATTGAAAGTATTTATGAAAAAGAAATGAACGACGTAAAAAAACCTAAAAAGAAAATACGAAAATTTACAAACTTCAATATTAACGACGGTTTCTGTCGCTAAATAATGTAAAATGCCTATTTTAGCGACGGAATCCGTCGCTAATAGTTAGAATGTAAAAATTCATGCAAAAAATTACTAAGGCAAAAACTAATTACATTGGTGACGGATCCGTATCTAAACTATTTTAGCGACGGAATCCGTCGCTAATAGTGTGAATGCAAATTTTTCATGCAACAAGTTACTAAGGCAAAAACTAATTAAATTAGTGACGGATCCGTAGCTACTTATTTTTAGCGATGACTTCCGTCGCTAATAGTTTGAAAACAAATTCAAACTCAAATTTTTTGCTACGAAAATCCGTCGCTAAAAAAAATTGATGTGTTTTTTAAATTTTAGCGACAGGGTTTGACTTTTCGTCGTAAAAAAAAATAAAAATTACTTGTTATTTTTGCTACGGATCCGTCGTAAAAATATATGTTTTTGCGACGGATTTTATCCGTAACTAAATTGCTTTTTTTTTTTTTGTAGTGATAAGTTGAAAATTTATACTATAAGTTAATGAATGTATACTGTCATAAGATATGGAGTAAAAGCTCATAAGATTAAAATAGATGGTTATGATTAGATATGAAATATTAGATTAAAATGAATGGTTATGTTTGATTATGAAATATAAGATTAAAAGATATTGATGGCGTCTCATGGGACGCCATAACACACCGTCCGAAAACTTAGTATAATTATATATATATATATATATATTAGATTATATTTATATAAAAAATTAGAAATTAAAAAATTTCTAATCTAATATATAGATATATACTATTACAAAACAAATTTTACAATACTTCAATCTTAAATAAAAGAGGAAAATTTTTAAAATAACTTTCACAAAATTTTCACTACTTTAAATCTTAAATTAATATATATATAAAAAGGAAAAAATGAAAATACAATATATATTGTAAAACTTTTACAATATAAATCCAAAGTTTTAATGAAAAAAATATTAAAAAAAAAAGATAATTATCTATAGAGCTAATTTTACAATAATAATTACCCAAAAAGTAACTATATTTATAAATATTACCTATGGGGCCATTAAAAATAAATTCACCCCAATATGCCTCTAAACCTAATTTGTTACCATAATTTACAATATCTGATTTCAATATCACAACCAAATCAGCACCCTTTGTCCCTATTCCCCATCATTGATCTCTCATCTTCCATCGCAGTTGTCGCCACCTCCTCTACTTCCGTCTACCTCACCCTCGACCGCCTCCGTCCCTCTAAACACAACCACAACAACAATGGCAACGAATCGGAGACAACGACGACGAGGAATCCTAGATGACGACGACGACGACAGATTAGAGATAGCGGTGACGAATTGGAGACGATATTGTTACCTTCGATTCCAAACTTGTTGATGACCTCCAATATCTATCATCATCACCATCATCATAGAACTGTTGGCACCTAGACAACATGCATCTTATGTATTGTAAATCATAAATCAATGTATTAAATGAATCTTCTTAGGAATGATCGTACTACCCTTTTGTATAAGTAACATAGAATTTTCGATAAGGATGAAAGTTGTATGCGTATGTTTTTTGTATAGGCATACTATTTCTTATAAATCGACATGCTTTAATTATGTAGGCGTACCACTCCATTATGAAGGTGTATTACTCTGTGCGAATGAAACAGCTCAAATTTTTTTTTTTTAATTTTGATTTGAAAGATTTAGTATGATGCAATTGGTGAGTGAATCAGTTAATTTTGAAAGGTTATTATGATGTGTAATGGGATTAGCAATCATAAATAAGTGGAACAAAAGATTTTCTTTTAAAACATTGATTAAAGGTGAGAAGATCTGGAAGAATCTCCATAAAATTTGAAAAAATATACTTCTAGGTAATTAAAATAAAATGATTGACTTATAAAAAATAATTTAAAAAAATGGTCCTCTAAGTAATTCTCTAAAAAAAACCTATTTAATGAACAGATTCTCTTGAGAACTTTCTTAGTTGAATGCGCTTTGATTCGTAGTTGCGTTTTGCAGAAGTGCGTTTTTGTTGTTGTTCCCTCTGAAGATTTATGCCTTATATAGGCAAGGCTGATTGATTGTTCTCCAATCAATCCCCAATCCTCTTTAAAGAAGTCCAACTAACATATTTAAGGAATTTTGTCCAGATGTCAACAGAGTCTTCTTGTAGCAAATATATGTCTCAGCAAATAACCTCAAAAGATTGACCATATCTGATATCCATCTGATCTAGCACTGGCTGTCTATTGAACTTCTTGAACCAATCAAACAACTGATCTGACCAGAAACAAACTAATGCTCACATAAATAGTCGAGCTAAATCATAGAACCTAGAAGACTTATCTGACCCAAATCAACTATTCTATCCAGAGGTTCCACTATTTTGATTCATATTGTCCTAGAGTACTTACAGACTAGCAAAACACTTCATCTCAAATGTTAGTACCCCTTTAATTTATCAAATCCAGTAATATACTTTCAGAACATTTGCAACAATCAACTTCTTCGATATGATGTTCTTGATGAACAAATTCTTGATCAGTACTTGAGAACTTTATTGGATGGAGAAGAGAGAGAGAGAGAACTTGAGAGCACTTTGATTTATAGGTGCATATTGCAGAAGTGAGTCTTCGTTCTTTTTCTCTTTGAGGATTTATGCCTTATATAGGCAAGGTTGATGGATTGCTCTCCAATCAATCCCCAATCTTCTTTCAAGAAGTCCAGGTAAAGTGTTTAGAAAATTCTAACCAGATATCAACAGAGCCTTCTTTCAATAGATACATGTCTCAGCAAATAACCTTAGAAGACTCACTATATCTGATATCTATCTAATCTGGCATTGGCTGTCTAGTAAGCTTCTTGAACCAATCTGATCAGACGCAAAGCTGATACTTACACACCATCTGAACAGACGAGATAAACCACAGAATCCAGAAGACTTTTCTGACCCAAACCAACTGTCCTGTCCACAGCTTTCACTGTTCTGATTCATATTATCTAACAGAGTATATGTAGACTATCAAAGCACTTCATTTCAAATGTTAGTAATCCTTTGATTAATCAAATCCATTAATACACTTTTACAAACTTTCTGTATCATTGTCTTGGCACTTGCTTCAGGCCATACAAACTCTTTCTCAATCTGCAAACGTAGTCCTTTTTCGCTTTCACAATGAAACCCTCTAACTACTCCTTGTATATCTCTTCTTGCACATCACAATACAAAAAGGTTGTCTTGATATCTAACTGCTCAATCTCCAAATCTAGGATAGTTGTCAAGTCTAGAACCACATAGACGAACGACAAAGCTGTCAAAAGAAGACTTCGATACTAAAAGAAGTATTTTTTTTTCTTTTTTCTCTTTTTTCTCTTTTTTTTTTTTTTTTTTTTTTTTTTTTTTTTTTTTTTTTTTTTTTTTTTTTTTTTTTTTTTTTTTTGGGATGATGGCTTAAAGTGAAGGGAGGAGTGATGGGCTTTACCTTCCGCGCCCATAAGCAGTAGTTCGTAGTTAAGGAGTTAGGCCTTCTTAATTAAGAGAAAATAGACTGGTCTTTAGACTAGGTCGGAGAGGAATGCTCCTCAGATGTGGCATCCTTCCACATAACATCCCCCAACGCAACCTGCAGGTTATGAAGAATGGAAACAAAGGACAACTGGATGCAATGACACGATAAGATGATGAGAGATGACAATAAAAAAGGTTGGTTACTTTTGCTTGTATGTTTGATTTATTACTCTTCTCTTTGGGCCAGTATCCTTGTCAGATATAACTTATAATTATTGGCATGGACTTATCTTTATATATATTGACTTTCTATTTCAAGCATTCAACCGATCGATTCTTATTCCGGATTTGAACTAGAATGCATTTAGTCCTGTCTCAAACACAAATATTTAGGGTTGAGTTTTTCCAATAAATATTGGTTACATTTCTTTATGTTATTTATATCCGTAACTGATTTATAGATGAGTGCTCTTGGATTAGTCGGTCTACCTTTGAACTTGCGTGCTTTGATCATGAATAAATTCCCCAGATATTCTTATTTTACGAGTCACTGAATTCTTACATGAATTAATACGCCCTTTTCTACATGAAAAAATTATCATATTTTATCATCTCATAAATCTGATCCTTTATGGAATCCTTTTAACTTAGAGCTTTTTAGTAAAATTAGAAGAATTCTTTCAATGATTCACCTTATCCTATTTATTTTAAATATTAATCCAAAACTTGGATCCGATCTAATCGGGGTATTAAAAATTGACATATTTTATCATCTCATAAATCCGAGTCATATATATATATATATGGATAGATCTATTTCATGAGATAGTATATCCTCTGTGGAATCCTTTTGGCTTAGAGCTTTTTTTATCAAAAAAAAAACTTTGAGCTTTTTAGTAAAATTAGAAGAATTCTTTGGAGTCAAACGTACTACCATTCCGCCACGGATCCCTTGTGAATTATTTGTTATGCATTATCTTCTTACATGGACTATTAAATGCTCTATTTCCATGTCAAATTAATGTTTAAAATTCATTTATATTTGAAATTTTATTTATTAAGATATTTTTGTTTTGCATCATGCTTAATAACAAAATGTATATTTTTTTTAAATTTGATTTATATTTGTATTAATCTTATTATGTTATACAATAGATTTCCACAATCGGTTAAAACTTGGACAATCAAGATGTCAAATGTGAGTCATAATCTCACATCCTATTTGTTTAATATGTAGTATAGAGGAGTAGATTTTATAGTGAAAACGGAATGAATTCATCCAAAGATATGTAACTATCATGTAGATGTAACTTTAGGGTTTTTCACTTAGTACATCCTTAATTTTTTTAATATTTTTAGAAAATCTCCCAAATTTTTGTAATATGTCCGTCAAATATTTACGTCACATGAATAAATTAATATTTCTGTTAAAAAAAACGTTAAATCGGATGAGTATGTGTAAAAGTGTACCAGTTGTGTTTGATCCTTTTTTTTTTTCTTTTTTTTTTTTTTTTTTTTGGGTGAATGTTGTGTTTTGGGTTTATTACAAATAGATGACTCAAGCCAAGGTCATTGCTTATATCATATGCTCACTGAACCTCACATCACATCCAATTACTCCAAGGTCTTTATAAACCCACCCACACCACTCTTCAACTTCAACCACCGCAGCAAAAATGAGCACCGAACCACCAGCAGCCGCCGCCCCCGCCGCCCTGCCGCTCCTCGATAGGGTAGCGATTGTCACGGGATCATCTCGTGGCATAGGCCGAGCCATCGCCCTCCACCTCGCCTCCCTCGGCGCCCGTCTCGTGATCAACTACACCTCAAACCCCACCCACGCCAACTCTCTAGTTTCCCTGATCGACGACTCCACCACAAACTCCCTCCCAGTCCCCACCTCCTCATATCCCCGCGCTGTTGCCATACAGGCCGACGTGTCCGACCCGGCCCAAGTCACGGCCCTTTTCGACGCGGCCCAGTCCACATTCAAATCCCAGGCCCACATCCTCGTTACTTGTGCCGGACTATTAGATGGGTCCTACCCCACCATCGCCGCCACCTCCGTCGCCGACTTCGACCGTATCTTCGCCGTCAACGCCCGTGGCACCTTCCTCTGCCTCCAGGCCGCCGCCAACCGCCTCGTCCGCGGCGGGGGCGGCCGGATCATCACCGTGTCGTCGTCGCTCGTCGGGTCGCTGAAGCCCGGGTACGGGGCTTATGCCGCCAGTAAGGCGGCGGTGGAGGCGATGACGAGGATCCTTGCGAAGGAGCTGAGGGGGACGAGGATCACGGCCAACGGGATCGCCCCGGGGCCCATAGCGACGGAGATGTTCTTTCAAGGGAAGACGGAGGAGACGGTGAAGGCGATGGCGGCGGAGTCTCCGATGGAGAGGATCGGAGAGACGAGGGATGTGGCGTCCGTGGTCGCGTTCTTGGCCGGAGATGAGAGCGAGTGGGTGAATGGGCAGATTATTAGGGTCAATGGTGGATACGTCTGATGTGAGGATCAAGGGCCGTACGTGTTTGTGTGCATATCACTTCTCTCTTTTAAGGACGTAATAAAATCTCTTTCGAAGTCCATGTAACATACCTTTTGAGGTTTCTTAAAGCAGTTTGGAACATTGGTTCTTGTTTAACAAATAGGATTAATCCTTATCGATTAAAAAAAAGAAAGAAAGGATTAATCAGTACAAGGCAATTCTTTTTGAAACAAATTCATAGGAAATATACGAAAATAATGTGATCATTCCACGTGATAAAAACAAAAGGGATTTATATAGGGCACGCAGAGAGTATCCAATATGGGTGAACTCCAACGGCAGAACTTAAGAACAACAACTTCAATCCTAAGAGTGAACAGGGGAACCTAAATTTTGGGGATCCGGATTCTCTGTTTTTGGAAACCAATAGCATTGTGTGCTATTCCTTCGTTTCATATGATTTGCAATATTTATGTGTTTTGTATTATTTTATACGTATGAATATCGGTCTCATTTTTATATCAAATCATGTCTAATTGTCACCTAATATATATTAGGTTGAAGAACGTAACTTACACAACCATTGATGTTTCACGATAAATTTATAAAAAACTATGTTGATTATCGTTACATATGTGTCAAATTTTGTACCGACATACGTGTAAAGTCAAAATGTTACAAACTATATGGAACGGAGGGAGTATTTGGTTTGATTTTTTTATTAGTTTTTGTGTATTTTAAAAAATCTAAAAAAAATAAAAACCCAATTAAGAAAATATCAACCATAAAAAAAATACAAAAAATTATCTAAACATACCGTTTTAGAAAATTAATTTCAAAAAATCAATGCGGGATTTTAATTCCTAAAACATACAATTTTAACGTTTCTCTCTCCTCCTCCCACAATCTCATCTTCCTCCATCAAATCCACCTTCGCCTCTGCCCACCACCACCGCGACATCATCTTCACCATCGCAATCTCTCCTCGGTCTTCTTGCACGATCCCTCCATCTCAGCTGCAAACGACGAACCCAAGTCAAAGGAGCTCTTCCGTGTCTTTGGAGAAAGTCAATTCAACAGTGAGTCTGATAACATCAGTTGATGATTACGAAGGTTGGTTGATGATTTTAGAGTTGTTAATTCAAGTGATTTCTTATAGGACAATGCTTTTGATATTGTTGGTGTTTTGTCGTGGAAGAAACTATATTTGAGAATTTTTGGTACTTTTGAAGATGATGTTGATGCTTTTTGTAATATTTTTTGTTTTTTTGTGATCGACTGATTCATGGAGATGGTTTATGGGGACTGGGATTGTGGATTTATATGCGAAATGTGGACGGTGGGGGATGCAAGGAAGGTGTTTGACGAAATATCGGAGAGAAACAATATTGATCACATGTTAAACGATTTTGTGGTAAAGGTTTGTATTTTTTTGGCATTGTTTTCTTCATCATTAGAATATTTTTTTATAGTGTAGCATGTGTGAATAAAAATATTTTTTCTCATGTGTGAATAAAAATATTTTTTCCCTTCATACACTCTGTTTTTTCTTCATGTGTTCTATTTTTTTCTTCAGACGTTCTATTTTTTTCCTTTACACGCTCTATCTTTTTTTTCTTCAAACGTTCTATTTTTTTCCTTCAGACGCTCTATTTTTTCTTCAGGCGCTCTGTTTTTTCCCTTAGAGCCTCTGTTTTTTTCTTCAAACGCTCTGTTTTTTTTCTTCAGACGCTCTGTTTTTTTTTTCTTCAGGCGCTCTGCTTTTTTCTTCATGCGCTCTATCTTTTTTTTCTTCAGACGCTCTATTTTTTTTTTTTAGACGCTTCTTTTTTTTTTTTTAGACGCTCTGTTTTTTTCCTTCAGGCACTCTGTTTTTTTCTTCAGTTGCTCTGTTCTTTTTTTCTTCAGCGCTCTGTTTCCTTTTGAACCGACGCTCTATTTTGGGATTCCGACGAGATGGTTGGATTCCGATAAGGTGACCAGATTTCGGCAACGTCTCCGACAAAACGGTCAAATTCCGACAACGTCTCCGACTAAGTGGTCGAATTCCGACGAGGTCTCCAACAAGGTGGTCGGATTCCGACGTCGATGGTCGGATTCCGGTCAAGATTCCGACGACGGATGGTCAGATTTCGATAAAGAACCCGATGACAGGTGGGTGATGGTAAGGGTTAAGATGGAGATGAAAATAAGGTTAGGGATTTAAATGATATTGATGAATTATATGTTTTTAAAATTTAAATTCCTTATGTATCTTTTGGTATTTTTTTCAAGTTTTTATAATTTTGGATAAAAACCTCAAAAAAAAAATCTAACAAAACTTTAAAAATAAAAGGGGGGAGTTACATTTGAGTATCCCAAATTCTTTTTCTTGTATTTTTCCTCCCCTTGGTTATTTTTTTATACATGTAATATTTTTTATACTGTAACTTCAAAAATACATATAGTAAATTCATGCTAGGGGGAACAAAATATAATAGATTTTTCAAAGAGATATTTTTCATAATTTATCGTAAAAATAACCCATAAAAAATTATATCCATAGAAAAGTCCAATAAAAAAAACAAAAATAACCTCAAAATCATCAAACAAATCTAAACTGTTGAATTAAAAATCTAACGATTCAGATAGCGTGTTGTTGGACTCCCAACTACAAGGGATCCCTTTCCAAATTTTTGCTCAGTAGACTCTACCCAAGTTTGAGGCTCGCCTTGTACATCGTATGCAAGAGGTATGAGCAAAATTAAGGGCATGTTTGGTTTAGCTGAAAAAATATTACTTATGACTTATGACTGAAAGTTGTAAGTTGCAGCTTAGCGTGTTTTCATAATAAGTTGGTTGTGTTTGAAAAAACAACTTAAAATCATGTGAGTGTTAAACTATAAAAATCTAGATCAAGGATTAGAGTGCAACTTAAATAATTTTGGATCATTTAATTTTAAAACAATAAAGAAATTAAAAATTAGTAATTACCAAATTTGTCAAGGCTATATCACCTTTTAAAAAAACACTTTTATTTACAAAAGAAGATAATTGAAAATGTCCAGATGGGGCTTTATCAAAAATAACAAATAATCAGAAAAAAAACAAAAATCAAAACAAAAACAACAAAACAAAATCTTGAATGATGCAAAGATTAAATGTTCCAAATTTTCAAAAAAAAAAAATTCGAAATACTAATTACAATTGAATTTAAGGGAGCAATGCGAGACCAACACTATTTGTTAATGTTTGATATACAAAGTATTTCAGTAGTGAAAAGGTTTAAAATATTCTAATTGGTTGGTCAATGGGTGGGAAAAATATAACCCTTTGAAAATATACCAAACGGGGCTTCAATCAATCATAAATTATGAAAATGAACGTGGCTTATTATTTTCACCCTTTGACCAACCAATTAGAATATTTTAAACCTTTTCACTACTGAAATGTTTTGTATATCAAACATTATCAAATACTGACGGTCTCGCATTGCTTCCTTAAATTCAATTCTAATTAGTTATTTGGAAGATTTTTTTTTTTTTTGAAAATTTGAAAGATTTGATTTTACAGCAATCAAGATTTTGTTTTTATTTTTTGTTTTTTTTTTCTAGAGAATTAGCATTTGATCATTTTTTTCAATCTTATTTATCGATTAGTTATAGTCAAATTTTTTTTATCAATTAGTTCACAATCATAATTAATGCACTAATCATATCTAATCAGGAAACATATATGATTTAAAATCAATTTATAATATTCTAATCCTAACTATTCTAATAAAAAAGATATATATAATCTTCAATCAAAGACACAATAATTACAAATAACATCCTCAAAAACCCTATCCGACAGTATGTCTGTCCTTGGAACCTACAGTACATCGTCGGGGTCGATCATACGTTGTCAGAGCGGACAGTTCGCCTGATGTCAGAGTCAATAGTGCATCACCGGAACAGATAATACATTATCGGAGTGGACAGTACGTTGTCGGAGTTGTCGAATCAGAGAAACAGTGAGTCAGATGCCAAAACCAAAGACATTGAAGAGGATCTTGCAGTGAGTCAGATGCCAAAACCAAAACAGTGAGTCAGATGCCAAAAAAAACAAATAGTGCGCTTCATGATCCTCTCATGCAGGAACTCCTCGAGGATCTTGTCCTCCACCGACTTCGAGCAATTGTCCTCCACCGACTTCGAGCAATCGATCATGAACATCGTCCCCTTCTTCTTCGTTCCTCCCATCTGTACAGCGACTACAACCCCTTTGCTCATCTTCGATGATCCTATGATGATGATGATCATGTGAAGAGAGTGAGATCGACGATGAAAATTGAAGAGGGATGAAGATAGAGATGTGCATTTACTGGTGAAGAATCGGAGATGTTTGTTGATGATGATGGAGAGAAAGCGGGGCCACCGACGAGCAAAGAAATTAAGGAAGAAAGAGGGGTCAATAGAATGATTCTACGGTTAGGTGAGAAAACTAGGTAATTGAAAACTAATGCAATTGAAAAAAATCAGATTTAATATGATAAAATAAATTCAAGAATATTCAAAATGATTAATTGATAATTGATGAAATAGGGTGTGACCAAATGATAAATAAGTTGCAAAAAAATGATTAATTGATAGTTAATATATTTTTTTCGTTTTTCGTTTTTTTTTCTTTTTTGATGAAGCCCCATTTGGGCATTTTCAATCATCTTCTTTTTGTAAATAAAAGTCTTTTTTTTTTTTTTAAAGAGATGGTATAACTTTGACAAATTTGGTAATTACTTGTTTTTAATTACTTTATTGTTTTAAAATTGAATGATCTAAAAATATTTAAGTAGCGCTCTAGTCCTTGATCTAGATTTTTATAGTTTATAAGTCAAATGCCACATAATTTTATCAAACACTCAGTTATGACTTTAAGCTGCCAACTTATTATGAAATCACAATAAACTGCAACTTATAATTTTCAATCATAAATCATATAAGTTACTTTTTTTCAGTTAAACCAAGGAGACCTCGAGTTATTTGGGCTTAAAAAAAGCCCAATTGACCTCCACCAAACACTTGGCCCTGTGTTTGGGTTATAGAAACGTGAGTGTGACCAACTTTCCTTTTTACCAAACGGGGCCTAAGTTGTGATCCACCTGTCATGGCAAATCCCAGCCAAACTATTGAAATCCTTGTTGCTCAACTGTTGCTTACTGTTGTGATATTGTCATAGATACGGTAGATTAATCCCATCTAAAATATTGATGTAATACAATAAATAGGGATCGATCCTATGAAATATCTTAATTAATAATAACCAATTATGATTTATTAATTATTAACCTAAAACGAATGTGTAGGGAGTTTTGTATTTAAATTGCAGATTAATTGAGACTAACTATTGAAACTAAAGGTACTAATCTACTAACTAAATTGATTGCAAAGATTTGTTTAACAGAATTGTAAACTATTGAAAATAAATATAGGAAGTATTCTCATAACTTAACTTAACTTAGAGATTTATCATTAAAATAAAAGATAATGAATTAATGTTGATTTGTATATGAATGGTTTGACTGTAATAAGGGGATATCATAAATTATGTTTTTTAGTATTTCAATTAGCAAGATAGATTGATTGATTAAACTAATTATCTATCCTACATACTATGATAGCATGAACATATAAAAATAGAAAATTGAATCAAATAAAAAACATAAAAAACATGAATAAAAATATTAAGATAGCTTGATCTACTCATTCACGTATCAAAAGATCCTAATTAGAATATAATAAGATAGGTTGGTTTATAATCTACTTAGTTGCTATCTCATATGACCAAAATAGTTTGAACTATTAGTTAGATCAACCTATAAAAACATCTAAATGATCCATTTAAAGACATTCATAAGCTAATCATATTATAGTCAATGTATAAAATTATTGAGGTGGTCAATCTAAGTGAATTCATACATCAAGTATGTTAAAGTTTCAATCTTTCACATCATTCATGTAAAACAAATCAAATTCAATAGATTTATGAAACATATCTTATAATTCGTTCGTTTCGTGTTATTATGAAAACCCCTTATTAATTAATCTACTCAGACACGATATTAAAGAGCAACACAAACATTGATAAATTTACAAAGATAACCATTATGACCAACATAGATCAATGAAAGTTGTTTTCAAACTGTACTCCAAAAGGTATAAACTCTAGAAAATCCAATCTAAACAACACGAACGAAGTAGGAAAGTGTTTGAGATTTAATTTAAAACCCTAGAACGACGGCTAAAATGTGATAACTACTTGATAAGGTATGATAACTACTAATAAAAGCGAGCATCACATGGTGTATTTATATATAAAAAAAAATCAAAACCCTAAGAAATCTGGAGAATAGCGAGTAAAAATCTCGAAGAGAGTGAGCGAATAAGTTGTGTCACGATCATGACAAGGGTCGTCACGATTGTGACCATCGTGGCTAATGCGTTTTGGTCGTTTTTCAAGCTTTGTCACAATTATGACCAACATGGTCATGATCGTGACAATCTCCTTTGGACAATTTTTAGCTCCAGCACGATCGTGATAGGCTTCGACATGATGGTGACCACTTCCAAAAACATTAGAATGATTTCAAATCAATCCGAAACAATCACAAACGTCTTCATATACATTAAAAACATCTTCATAACTCAAATTATTATTCGAAACCTTATCGATATACTTCCAAACTTCTTCAAAATCTTTAAAATCATAAGCATTTCAAACCATGCCGCATCGTTTCCATTAAATACAAAAACCTCTCTTCACACGACTACGTTTACATGACAACCCTACAAAACAATATCGATGTCGAAGACACAAAGCTAAACTAAAGCATAAAGAAAAATAATCAAAAACATATTAAACAAATAAAATTAACTTAAAAAAATATGAATATATTCATACTCATCACTTACGTTGAATGCTCATTATCGAAGCCATAAAGCTCAGCATTGTTCGCGATGTCACAGCAGTAAAAAGAAGCCAAATACTCCGGCCAAGCATTCACCAAGTGAAACAATGCTGATTCAAACGTGTAATTATACTGCTACATAGACAAATAAAAAACGGATCCATGCAACCATTGGCCTAAGCCGCATAACATTGATAACCATGACCACATAAAAAGGAACATGTAGAAGGGGAATAGACTGAAAGTGAAAGTGAACTTGCACATTTCAGATGTTAGTTCAGAACCAAATGCTTTCCAGTCGGCCGATTGCTTAGTACACCGGAACTATATCTCTGAGCAAAGTTAA
The DNA here is from genome assembly GCA_035668315.1 of Drosera spatulata. Classification (NCBI taxonomy): domain Eukaryota; kingdom Viridiplantae; phylum Streptophyta; class Magnoliopsida; order Caryophyllales; family Droseraceae; genus Drosera; species Drosera spatulata. The sequence goes on along the minus strand of JAOVYX010020515.1, from coordinate 3,533 downwards.
TTACAAGTGAAAATCCAGTAGTCTATGTCCAAGAAATAACTCAAGCTGCATTTCAGTCTTGGTGTTGTGCCTCCACAGGGGGTGCAGGAGCGAATCTAACGTTGTTAGGTTGTGCCACCACGACATTATCATCCGTAAACAAGGCTTTTATGAACGATGGAGTTTTGAGAGGCCGGCGGCCTGTCATTCTTGGATAAACATCTTCGAGAAAATAATAGGCGTGACCAGCTATCATACCCTGCAATTCAAGAGAAAGAAAACCCTGAGTTAGATATACGTTAAGGATGAGACTGATCCAGAGCATATCGTACAGGGGTACTTGATATAGACTTTACTTTTGTCCTAGCGAAAGATGTGTGAAAACATAAGTTCATGAACACAGAGTACGCCTGCCATTTGGGCAAAAATTCACATGAGAGAACATGACAGTACCAGTAAATCAACCCAGGGACTAGCCCCGACCAAGACAGAGAAACCCAGAAGAACCTGCAGAGCGAAAAAAATGGACCATGGCATTAGCATCTAACATCAAGATAAATGCATAAAATCACACGTGATCTTAAGCCAGACCAAAAACCCCAAAAACTATTTAGCAATACTCTATTCTACAACTCATCCCAACAGGGATATATACACTGGATTCTTTTTTTAGACTTCTATTGTTGCTAAACACAGGATTTTGTAACATGTTACGTCAGACCAGACAACCAACATAGTTGACCACCATTGCTGAAGAAAGAGGTAAAGTCACATTAACAATTCTTCTACCCGGGAAAAAAAATCTTCTATTGGAAAATTCAAAGATTCATTTCCCAACTCTGTATAACAATGATCTTCAATAAACAAAGAAATCACAATAATACTACGATAATTAACAAAGAAATCACAATCCATATACTTACGGATGAAAGATCTAATGCAAGCTGGAACTTTCACTTAAAGGCCTCAAATTAAGTGTTCAAAACAGAAATCCATACAAGTTTGGAGCTCAAACAAATAAATAGCAGGTCGTGAGCTCCAAGACAAACATACACATAAATCCAATGCTAGATGACATGATATAGGGAATGGTTTGAAGGGACCTTACCCATGGAAGATAAGCTGCGGTGAAAGTAAAAAGCCCCAAGAAACTCATATGAATAAAGGGGTTCTGTTTACTCCATACATAGACCTGGAATGCCATCAAACAAAGAGAAAGCAAAGAAATCAGAAGCTCAAAAAAGCAGTGTCGCGGATCTCCTACAAAGGAAATTGGGGGAAAATTTCAATAATACATTAAAAGAATAAAGGAAACTATAATAGAGGTCACCATCATAAACGTCAATGAGTTGCTAAGGAAAATGATCTTAGCAAACGACTCTGATACATATGGTATCATTCCCCCAACAAGAACGATGCCAGTTAGAACCGAGGCACCGAATAAGAGCATGTAAAAGAAATCCGCAGTCCTTCCCCTGAAGGTGTTTTCTTCTAGAAGTTTACAGTAACGTGCCAAGAAGAACATGTGGAAAAGGAAATCCAAGTCTGCATGCAGAAAGTATTTCCATGTTAGTACAAAAAAAGGTTTCCAATCAGTGAACAAGCTACCGCATAAATCATAAAAAATGAGAGCTCTATTATTCAAATTCATACACGAAAGATGCTTGAGGAATTAATTACAAATTCGATAGTCGGGACTAGGGATGCAACAAAGATTATCAGTCTTCACTCTGAATCAACCAAAGGATCACATTGAGCATACAACTAACTGATGCAATATAACAGATGCAAGGAAGCAGAACTGAAACTAGAGAAATGAACAATAATGAATTAACTCAATAAGCTTGATCACCCTGTCCAAGTATTACCAGTCCTACTTTTCTTCCAGCGGATGCAATATAACATGAAAATGACAGAAGAATTTTGATGCCAAAAAGGAAAGACAAACTTCCCTGTCTATAAAAAGTACACTATATCAAGCATATGGATATGATTAAAAAAACCAGAGCGATACTGAGAGAAGGAAAAATACCCATTTTCCTGAAGTACAGGAAATTTGTTACAAGCCGCCAGATTTGATATTGTTTCATCACAAGTCTGGGATTCAAGTATAGATTATATGGAGAGATTATCTGCAAAAACACCCAAGCATCATCAATCCAGATGTCAAAGAAGTACAAGAGAATCAAGTTTCAGGAAAAAGATTAAGTGTAGCCCAGTCCTTTCCATGGAACACTGATTTATAAACACAAATATTCTATAACCAACATGAATGAAAGAACCACGTATAACCATATTCAACCCAACATATGGTTTATGCTAAGAGCCTCAGACTAGAGCCCTCATCCTAAGTTCCTTTCTCAGTGTCCTAAATACTCTAGGCGTTAGTAAATTAACCCCTTATTACATGGTAAAAACAGAGTCCTTGTCTATGATACACTTAAGAAATTAGAGAAAAAATAGGCTCCATCGTCCACACTACTGACCTTAATCAGGCGAAAAATCATTCACAACCTGGTCTACCATAAAAATCGTCCGACGAATCACTTAGTTCTGCTAAACATACAATGAACTGAAATCCCTAAGTTGGACTACGCAACTCAAGCTTAACAACTCCAACAGCAAATTCACAACTCGCCAATCAAAGAAACCAAACCCAAAACCATCCTAAACATAACAAATCTATTGCAATTTGCACCACAAAACATCACCGAAAAAAAGCCCCGAATTCTCCGATCATTGAAGCGAGTCAACCCACCAGCAACCACCCTTCAAACCCCTCACAAATCAATAGCATCACTCAATCCAACAACCACCCAATATAACTCCCAACAAATAAACAAAACCCATATCCCCAATTCACAATACCAACTCCCCAAAATCGAATCCCCAACAAAACCCTGAATCACAGCAAAATCAAATCACAAAAAGGAATTGATCAATCTACATCGAGGGAACATCCGACTGTGGTGACGATCGCTGCGGTGAGATACGATCGAGTGATGATCGGCATCTGCTTGTACCATTCTTCTACTGCCTGCGCCATTCTTGATTTAGAAGGACAAAAGATCAAGATTCGAACTTCGAAAACCCTAAATTGAAAAAAATCTTTCAATGAGAGCGAAACGGTGTCGTTTACGGAGAAATTGGGGAAGGAGAAGATGATGGATGATGACGACGACGACGGTGGATTAGTGAGACAGAGACAATTGTGATTAGATTTTGGAGAGAGAAAGAGGGGAGGAAAGAAGGATTAATGAAGATTAGTTTATTCGATAATGGATATTAATCTTTTGTTTTTTTAAATTTAAGAGGTGAAGTGATTCAGGTGACACTGGATTGGCCAATCTGGTCAGCGCGTGCTGCATACGGACCAATCAGAAAGTTTGATGATAAGTTTTAGTGCGTGTCTTAATTGGTTTGTTTTTGTCAATTGCTAATCATCCCCAAACCCACACCCCCTCCGCCGGACCCTACTTTTTTTTCATTTTTCATTTTATCCTTTATTTTATAATATTTAAAATCGTTTATAATTTTTATTATATATATCAAAC
>JAOVYX010020514.1:1821-16946 GCA_035668315.1 Drosera spatulata | reverse complement strand
GGGGGGGGGAGGGGGCAAGCTCAATCCTGTTCTTCATAAATCCACTCTTGTTCTTTCTGAAAGGGTGTCCCAATGGCAGAAAACGACGATGACAATCAAACCATGAATGTTTCCTCCCATTCTTATGGTAGAATGACTTTGTCCTCTCCATGCAATGAGGATAAGCCAAACGACCAGCAGTGCTTCAACCAGACAACATCCCATATGTAGGAAAATCACTAATGGTCCAAAGCAAATAGGCCCTCATCTGGAAGGTTTGTCGCTTATGAACATCGTATGTCTGTGTCCCTACCTCCTACAGCATCTGAAGCTCCTCGATCAGTGATTGCAAGTACACATCCAGATTTTCTTTAGGACTCTATGGGTAAGAAATGATCATATTCAGGAATAAGTATGGTCTCTTCATGCACATACCGAGAGGAAGGTTGTAAGGTGTGAGAATGGCAGGCCAGCAAGAATACACTTTTCCTGACTTCCCAAACGATGCAAAACCATCGGTGCAAAGTCCCAGACGAACATTGCGTGGCTCCGCCATAAAGGGCGGAAAACTTTGGTTCAGGTGTTTCCAAGCATCGCTGTCAGAAGGGTGTGCCACCATTCTATCAGATTGGTGTGAAAAGGCATGCCAAGTCATGTTCTCAATGGTTGAGCTGTTGGCATACAACTGCTGCAATCTAGGAGTTAGCAAAAACTACCGTAAAACACTCATAGCAGAATGACCCTTAGATCTCCTCTTCTCCTTTTAGCAGTCTGCATTACATATGAAGCATCTTTCTAATCCCGTAGAATCTTTCCAAAACAACATACAACCGTTAGAACAGCAATCAATCTTCTCTACAGGTAGATGCAACCCTTTCATGAGAGACTTGATGTCGTACATCCCGTCCTTCATGATATTATTTGGGGAGCACACGTCCTTCAACAGCTTGCAAATTCCATCCGCCGCTCTATGAGGTAGGTTATATTAACATTTCAAAGTCAAAAGTCAAGAAGCAATTGTCAACAAAGACAAGTTGCAACCATCGTACAGAGGAGACTGTGAGGCATTCAACATGTCAAAAAAATACTTGGATTCATAAGGAGGACCCTCGTCATATGCATGTTCTTTTACAGCCTCGATCTCTTCATATTATTCTAGTGGAAAAGCATCAACTATCATGTCCTCGAAATTGTTCAAGGGGTGAAAGAGATTGGACGGACCCCTTTGTTCGCCGTGGTACACCCAAACATAGTAATTCTTCCTGAATCCCCTAGTAATTAGGTGATACTTCAAATCATCCACCGTTTGAAATCTTCCATTCTTGCATTTTGTACAAGGACATCTTAAACGTCCCGGGAAACGACGCTCGTCGTGTTGAAGAGCATTCTGTACAAACTCTTCAATCCCTTCAATAAATCGGGGATTCAAATACGGTCCATCCAATCATTCATACATCCAAGATCGATACAACTCCATATCGATCTAATTTCTCTATTAAAACCAATATCAAGCATCAATTGATTTATAACTTTTGGATCATTTTGCAAAATGTAACTTCTAACTTAGATGTAACTTCTAAGTTGATTTATAATACTTGGGTCAAATCCTCAAGCAAGTGAAGCTTTACTAGCTATATAAGCTTATAGTTTTTCGAGTAGATTTTAAATTATGAGCAAAACCAGGATCATACCATTCCCAGAAGTAGCACTTTGCAGGCAATATATGAGCTCCGCTAACACATTATGCTCAAAACAATGCTTTTGCTTTCGAAAGATGAGATAAGGGGAGACATTTATCAACACGCACACACATATTTAAGTTTGTAATATTGATAGTATTTTTCAAGCTAAAGATGATGCACCAAAGTGGAGAACATGTTTACACAAAGAAACAAAAAATAACATCTTGTATACGCATATATGAACAAGGACATGTAGCTTTATCTCATCAATCAAGCTTCGCCAGTCATATCAGATGTGATAATGTGTATTCGTAGATGATATTCTAACTAGGGAATGTTTCTAGGGCTATGAAGTGCTAACATTACAGGAAAACATATATGGTAGACAATTCTAGGGCTATGACCTCTAATATTCACGAAACTGGTGTATATGGGATCAACTAAATCACTTCATATACTCAGTCGAAAAATATACATGATCATTTTGAACAATACATATACATATATGGAAAGAAATGGGTACTGTGCGCGTTTATGCATGAGTGGATATATCAGTCGTGCCGTGAAGAAACTTTCTTCAATTAAAGCTGCGGCGCGGGAAGAGTTGGGGGTGGTGGTAATGGCTGGGGGAGGTGCATGGTTGGGCATTGGGGTTGGTGGTGGCGGTGGCGGGGCAGCTAGTTGTGGGGAGAGAGGATCGGTAAGGGAAGAGAGCAGACAGGGTAGCGGGCGTTGGAGGTGGTAGTAAGCGTCGAATGGCAACGGTGGGCGGCGTTGGACGGCAAGGGCAGTGGTGGAAAGGAAGGAAGGGAAAAGAGAGAGGGGCAAGGGGAGAGGCGGCGGCTATTAAGTCATATAAAGTTGACTTTGCGATGGATTTCATCGCAAAGACGCAATAAAAATAATGACCTAGATCTGCGACGGATTTCGTTGCAGAATCATTTTTGACCTGGATCAACGACGGATCCGTCGCAAAAAAGTTTTTTACACTTAACATGAAAATATAACTTACAAAAACATGCTTATTTGCGACGGAATCCGTCGCAAAGAAACATTTCTGCGACGGGATCCGTCGCAAATTACTTGCTTGCAAAAGAGTTAATCTTAAACCTTTAACTTTATCACAACATTTTATACTCTTAAATAATCATAATGATCAAAGTATGTTATACTATCAATAATTAATTGATTTTTTTAAAGTGTAACATCTTATTTTGATCCTAGCATAATGTACACAACATATAACTTAAATAATTCAAAATATAACATTGAAATGCATAAAAAAAAAACTTTTCACTTGTAATTATCTTAATTTTATGTTATGATTTATTGTAATATAACATTATACTTGTAACATCATTATTGCATGTTTTATATGCGAAAAATCTCTTTTCTGAATATTTTTAAAATATTCCATGACTTAATCCGTCGTTATAACAGATACTTTATGACGGAATCTGTCGCAATTTACTTATACCTTATAGTTAATTTTAAACCTTTAGCTTTATCGTAATATTTTACACTCTTAAATAATCGTAATGATCAAAGTATATTATACTATCAATAATTACTTGATTATATTTTTATTTAAAATTGTAACATCTTATTTTCATCTTAACATAATATATACAACATATAACTCAAATAATTCGGAATATAACATTCAAATGCATAAAAAACTTTTCACTACTAATTATCTTAAATTTATGTAATGATTTCAAACTTATACTTTTAACATGATTATTGCAAGTTTTATTTTTGAATACTTTTTTCAAAATATTTTAAAAATATTTCACAACGGAATCCATCGCAACGTATCAATTTTTCCATTATTTTCCTTTTAGTGAAAATTTTTGGAATATTTATAATAAAATTAACAGTAAAAATTAAATTATATATAGAATTTTGCGACGGATTCCATCGTATAAACTTTAATTAATTTCAAAATTTTAAATATTTTATTCATATTTACTTTTACAACGGATTCCGTCGTAAATGTTTAAAGAAATTTGCGACGGGTGTTAACTATGCGTCGCGATTTTGTTTTTTTTTTCTTTTTCCCATTGTTATTTTTTAGACGGATCCGTCGCAAATATTTTCACCTTGTGACGGCTTTTCTCCGTCGTGTTTTTTTCCCGTCGTAGATTTACCTTTTTCCGTAATGTCAGCAAGCTGAATTACAACCCCAGTTGGTTGTAAAGGTCCTAAATTTAAAGAATTATAAATTGGTAACGGCATCATATTAATAGACGCACCTAAATCAATTAGGTATCCGAAAATTTCTGCATTTCCTATAGTGCAACGGATGGTAAACATGGCATGGTCCTTCTGTTTTTGAGGTAATCTGTTTCATAAATAGTAGAAACATTCTCACTTACCATCACTCGTTCATGCCCTTTGAGGCGCCTTTTAAAAGTGCAAAGATCATTTAGAAATTTTGCATATCTCGAGATCGGCTTTATTGCATCCAATAAAGGAATATTAAACTCTATCATTTTGAAGAGTTGTGGGATTTTTCGTACAATTTTTATGACATTGAGAACTTGTAGGATAACAAATGCATTTGTTATAGGATAACAATGGTGATCAAACATTGAGTAGGACATTAATCAGTTGAATGACCTACACTATCGCAAAATTCACAAGCTTTCACAATCTGATGACTTGTGAGTCCATACTTGAGTTTCCTCCACCACCCTGTCTTTCCTCACCAGAACTGTAGTCTTGTGAGCTTTAGGCTGATATTGCAATCATTTTTCCTTGCTTCAGCAGACATTTCATTTCTTAGGGCGCCACCACTAGAAACATTTATTATATGACGATCTTTTGGTAGCAACTCTTCATTAAAGTACAGAATAAGCAAATTTTCAACAATGCTGTGATGTGGACAACTAGTACACACTCTCTTGAATCTCTCCCAATATTTGTGCAAAGCTTCTTCATACTTCTGTTTCACTCCAGAAATTTCTTCTCTGAGATTTGTAGTGCGTAAAGATCGGAAATATTTTTCTAAAAATAATTTTTGCATTTAAAACGATGTATTAATTGATTTGGAAGGTAGTTCGTATAACTAATCCTTTGCATAGCCTTGTAGACTAAAAGAAACAAAGGAATATAGTTTCACTAGTTTAATAGAGAAATCATTTATTTTATTGGATTTGCAAACAACATGGAACTCTTTAATATGTCTGTGAGGATCTTCACCATTAAAAACTAATGATTTATTCAAGAAATTGGAATTTAATTTGAATGGTACATTAAATTTAGGAAAAACAATGCAAAGATGTTTGTCCTAAACTATCTTAGCTAAAAGCTCACATTGAGTCTGATTTGCAATATTCGTCTCGTTGTTAGCTGCATTGTTACCTAAATTTTGAGGAATGTTAACAGTGTTTTTCGTCATGTCTAAATTAGCAACTTTTACTGGAGAAAAACTACATTGAGTGTTTATATTAGAGAAAGAGGAGGAAGGAGTACAAATTAAGGGAGAGGTGAGATGTTGAAATTATCTTGATTCGAATCCACTTACGATTTTTCATACCTGTGCATTTGTTATCCTACAACTTCTCAATGTCATAAAAAATTTGAAAAAAATGCCAAATAATTTTTAGATAAATTAAAATAAAAAAATCAAAAATTTTTTTAAAGAAAATTAATTAAAAATCCAAAAAAATAATAAAAGGCTTTTACCCAAAAACTAGGAAAAAAATAAAAAAAAATTTCCAACTCATACAACAAGGAAAAGTATTCCCCAAAAACTACAATTTTGATTTTTCACCATATCGCCCGATCTTCTTCGTCCTCTGATCTTCTTCCTCCTCCACCACCACCACCATTCCTCTGTCGTCGACCACCACCACCTCTTGCTACCTCCGTCGAAGAAGAGAAGAGCCTCCACATACAAAGATGAAGAGATAAAATACACACACACACACACAGAGAGAGTCCATTAGTCCATTTCTCCCAATATTTTCATTTCGTGACATATAGCCCTCATTCAATCTGAAATAGTACGACAGAAGGAGAAGAAGAAACAGTATAACCGCACTTTTTCATTAGTCCACTTGAAGAAACAACACACTGTTTGAAATAGTAAAGGGACACTGTTTGGAATATCAAAGGCGCACTATTTGAAACAGTATAACCGCACTTTTTGAAGCAGTATAGGCGCGCTACTTCAAATAGGATGCCTGAAACAGGACACCCAATAAACAATCACAAAATGTCATTACAAACCACAATGAATAAAGAAAAGAGATACTAAAACTTAGACAAACAGAGATTGGTGTAGGTGTAATGAAAATTTTGGAGTACTTGAAGATGATTTTCATGCTCTATTATGGAAGATTAAGATCTACACTATGCTGCGTCCCACCATTGAAGGGATTATCATCGGCCGTCCAAACACACATCAAATTACATAAAAAACACCTCTATCCTATTCTTTGGCGTCGTTATCGGGGACGGTAACGTTGTGTCAAGAATTATTTTAGGTTGTTTTGATCATTATTTAGCTTTAGTTGCTGGTAGCGCCCGCGACCCAGCTTGTAGCGCCCGCGACCACTGTTCCTGTGACCTTAAAACTAACATAAAAAATACCAAACGACGTCCAAAAGTTCTAGAAACTTATACAAGACATCTAAACATGCTAATGTAACAGAACGTTATGAAACTTTGTTGTATAAACTCTCGAAGCACAAGAAATGACGATGAATCGTGAAATCCAGCTTTTGGAGCTTATGACTTGCCATTTTCTTCATCCTTTTTGATTTTTGCTCCTAACCTCACGTTAATCTGCCAAAAACATAAAAGCACAGCAGTGCCAACATTCCAAGACAAAAAGACGCCAAAAACATAAAATGATCAATACAAAAGGAATAAGACAAACATTTAGAATAAAGAAATGATGTGTTTTTTCATACACATCAAATTCCCCTAAGCTAAACCTTTGCTTGTCCCTAAGCAAAGTCTACACTCAAAACAAAGAAAGAAATGCAAAATGAAGAAAAACTAACAAAACTCAAAAATTCTATAGCTCGAGCATCAAAGTAATCAGATTACCTAAAATCAACACTAAACACATGTCGAAAAAATATTAATCACAAGGTCGTCCTTAATCTCTATTCATATCACATCTAGCTATCCCTCAAATCATTCTTTTTCATAGTCCTTCACATCAAGCAGATTCTCGAGTTGTAGCAAAACAAAACACTTTGAAAACTCAAATCAGAATTCTTTTTTTTTCCCCCTTTTTTCACCCCGTTGCTTCCTTATATAGGATCATTCCTAAAGCCACCAAGGTCTCAAAGGAGGTCTAGATTTCCTACTGTATATATATCTTTTCTTTTTTTTCCAAGCGATATTATCAAAAACTATGTCCCCCCTTTTATCCGTGGATAGTAATTTTGATTATCGAGGTAAGGGACAAAGCAACTTATAACTTTGCTTTGCAATTTTTTCTCTCTTTTCACTTCTATCTCTTTTTTCTGAGTAGGTTTAGGACATTCTCCAGTAACCAAAAATAGCATGAGGGTTACCATGAAAAAACGGGTGTTTAATAAACAAAAAATTTCAAAATTTTCTTCAAAAAAATTTTAAAACCACTCCACGCTTCCTTATAAGTGGTGGATAAATGAAAGGATGGCATAAAAAGGGATCATGAAGGTTTTCTTTTATTTTTAAGTGTCTAGCTACAGTTCAAGTCACTACTTAAGCACTATCTACACATGAAAAAGGTCATCTCATAGGAATGTACTAGAATGATATTAGCAAAGATTCAGAACTTTCTTAGAGACAATATTCAACTACATGTACTAGTGTAACATTTGTTATGGCATAAATCATCATCTTACTTTACTCAAGTTATAGATTTAAAAATAAGTTTTTTTTTGTGTTGTTTGTTTTTTTTTTTTTTTTTTAACTCTAATGAAGACTCTAAGTAAACAACTCATCGTTCCTAAAAATTCCCCTAAACTAAAGCATTACATTGTCCTCAATGTAAAAGTAAAAATAAAGCGCAGAGGACAAAAGAATACTGTTAGCTAAGGTGCACCTGAGAAACAACCAAAGGTTTTGGACCAGTTCCATATATCTCTAATCATACCATCCATACGAATATGGTTGACCTCACCTGCTATGAACTCCGGTGCAAGCTTCATGTCTTGGAGCATTTCCATGATCAGCTTTTGGTTGTCTTGAAGCTCAGTTACGTGACTCTTCAAGATATTGAAACTGCAAGGTATAGGAGCCACCATTGGGTTGTGTATGTCAACAATTAGCTCATCTATGTCCTCGATCCATCTATCAACACTTACTACGCTGAGTTCTCTTTCACTTGGCTAGTTAGTGTTCAACATGTGACAAAACACAACTTGATAGTAAAAATTAGTCCTTCTCTCTCTCACACACACATATAATGTAAATAAGAAAGAGAGAAAACATTAGAAACATACATAGAAGCATAAAATGTAATGAAGGAATGAAAGGTGATGATCAAATGAAAATGAATTCATTACCTACGTTCAATTAAACATAAAGGACGGGCATTAAGGGAACTAAGTTGCATAAAAATAGAACGAGAATGCATAAAGCATAAAGATTCATACATCTTTGAAAAGAAAAAAGTACAACTGACTCAAAATAAAAACCTAAATGAAATGTCTAGGAATGACCAACCTCCACTAAGCTAAACTAAAGTGCAGTCTACATAAAAATACAGACTCATAAAACTAGACTGACTAGCTAAGGAAAATCACATAGGAGGAGGTGGTGGAAATCTGCTATCGAAATAATGGAACGGCGCTGAAAGTCCTCTTGACTCTGCTGCATAGCGTCCAAGCGTGAAGTCAATTGAGACCGCATTGATGTTACATCAGCTCGTTGATCAGCTACCTCCCGATGAAGAGACTCATAAGCAGTATACCAGTCCATAGGCGGTATCTGCTCAGGTATAGGGATCGGTGCAGGAGTAGCTGTGTAGAATGATGAGAATCAGACTGATATGAATAAGGTGACTGACGCTGTTGAGGTTCACCCATAGTCGAATCACCCTCAGAGTCTGGTCATCTTCTGCAACAGCTCAAAAAGAGAAGTTGCATCAACAGGAGCCAAGCAGGCTGCAGTTACACTCAAAAAGTTATTCTAAAATAAATTATTTTAAGTTTTTAACAATATAACAGTTACTTATTAAATTTGTAAGGGCTGCAGCCAAGCATGGTTATAGTTGATGCAGGCCCTACAACCCCTTAACATAAATATGTCTATTTAATGTCAATTATGCTAATGTTGTCGGTTTTTTTAGATATTTGTTTTTCTTTCGATTTAACTAACACATATATTTTGTAATTTTTGCAAATCACAAAATTCTTTAATCACAACAACATCAAGTATAGGATTAAATCATCAATTACAAGATTTATTTTTATATGTACCAATTATATTCATCTTAGAGGTAGGCGGACCATTTCTCAAATTTTGGGTTTTGTTAAAGGCACCAAAAAGTCTCTTATTTGTAAATAGACTCTCTAGATCTTCTAAGTGTTTACAAATTGATTTTACAAGTTGGTTTTCAACACCTTGCGGATACATGTTACCATTTTATCCTTAACTTGAAATTCTAGAACAAGGTTATATGTCAAGATCATGAATATATTCCAATTTGATCAATGACTCTAGATCTTGTAATATTTGACTGTTATTAACTCGTTATTGGTTAAATCACATTAAAAACTTCATCATCATCCCAAGTATAAGAGGTTTAGATAATGATAAAAATGGTACAAACACACTTAAACTTGTAGAGTGGACTCTACATGATTACTAGTTTCGATTATCTAGTCACTTTAAAAATAGACAAATACACAACTTAAGAGCACAATAACTTCACTAAACTTTATAACATGATAACAGTAAAGTAGCTTCAAGTGTGTAAGGGATTTTACAACCAAAAAAATCCAAGACGAGGAAGAAACTCAAGTGCAAAGTTGTCTCTAGCCAGACCTACTCCTTCTCGGTATGATCCGGTTTAGCTTAATGATCCTTGAAATGGAATATGCAATCCTTGCTCCTAGCCTTCTCCTCTCTTCTGGTTGCTTAAGGGGAAATACAAAAATAATGGACAAAAGAAAGTAACAGAGAAAACAAAGACTAATGAAGAGATAGAGTAGTATATCCCTTTTATGCTATTTCCTCTTTATGTTGATTTGATTTCTTGCTTTTTTTTTCCTTACTTGCACGAATCTTCCTCTTTTAACAAGAAAAAGTGTCCATATTTATACATTATTGGTGTTTCAAATCATTGCAAGACAAGGGACCCTCACACTTAAAAATAATACATGATTGAGTTGATTAGAATAAAAGTCCAAGATGATCACTTTATTTTTCAATAGTATTACATTTAGTAATATAACAAAAAAGGAAAGCTATGACCATATTATATACCAAAATTTCAAGTATACCCATCATCACATTATTAGGCCAATGTATGATACAAAAGAGGAAGAATTACCTAGGTAAAAATCAAAACATTACTTGGCACGATTTACGAAAGTGAAAAACATCTTGTACGAAAATAAGCATAACTCTTTATACAAACCTCCGTTTGATTTGATTCAAAGTGCACTAGAAAGAAGACATTCAGAGGTTTCTAATTATATAAAGTCCATAGCTTAACTCAATCGGAGTTGGGAGAACCATTATTTACAATGTGAGATCAATAGCAAGAAAATTTCAACAACAATGTGTTTGACTTGTTTTAATACAAACATATACCAAACACATGTAATAATAATCAAAAAACCAACAACTAATTAAAGTACTAAAATAAATTAAAACGACATTAATTTTTTATTTGAATACTCAAAAACGCACCTAAAGTCAAGTGTAAAACAATATAAATAATGATATAAATGTCACTTATCAACCTCCCCATTTTTATTTCATTGAGCTTAATTGACTAGGAATATTTCATTTGCTTAATAATCACTACATATCCAACCTTATTATCTAACTGCTTATGGGATCGACTCCCTTCATTACTATATTTCGTATTTTTAGGAGGAATTAATTTACGCATATAACAACCCATGATAAATTTTGACGTCGTTGTCAGGGAGTTCATAGTGAATTGTGTGGTGTTAATTTTTTCTTGTGAATTATTTCTATTACTATTTTACATTTTCTTTTATTTTAGTGATTGTCACAGGTTGGGAAGAATCTCAAAGGATCAAGAGGGTGACCTCAACTTTGTCACAACCTCAATAAAATAAAATAAAATAAAAAGAGGAAAATTGATGAGATTGTCCCTTATCTTTATCATAATTGATTTTTGTCATGGCTTATAATTATCGATCATATGGTAAGATGAATTATTAATTTTGCGATAATTCGTATTCTCAAACGTTACATGAAATTGCCAAAATGATTGAAACAATGAACAACAATATGAATAATAACCTCTGCGAAATTTTTTTAAATGTGGAACATCAATCAAACAATTGCCCGACTTTTTCATCTTATGGATATTTATATCAAATGAGCATGTTGTCACAACCATCACAACCCCAATATGGTTATAATACTTATTATAATTCTTATAACGATGGATGGTATCAAGATTTCTATCCATCAATGCTTAGTAATTATTGTGACTATTCATGTAGTCAATCCTTAAGACCATACTCATAAGATTCAAATTCTATATTCTTAGAAGATGTGGTTAAAATGCTTGAATATAACCAACGCATTGTTCGAGAAGAATTTGAAGCTAATAAGTATATATTGTAAAGGCATATTGGTTAACGCAAAGCTATATCATTTCTAGTAGAAACTACATTCCTTACCAATTCAATTGATGAAATTGAACAACCACAAGAGCATGAAAATTTAACCATATTTAAAGATGACGATAAATTGTCTAAAATTTAATCAAAATCAATTTGAGGATAAGTCGGATGATTACTTTGATCTACCTTGGGAATATTTTGTTGATAAGTACGGTAATAATGTACAAATAGAAAATCAACCTAAACTTTCTAGGGATGCTATTAATATTGATGCTTCGAAAAATTCATTGAATTTGTTATGAATTTGATCAAGAATTTCTTGAGCAAGAAATTGAAAATGTTCAATCTGATTCACATATTTCAAGTACTATTGAGTGTCAAGAAACATCCTTTTCAAGCCTTGAAAAATTGAAAAATCAAACTAATCAACTCACTTGTGAAGCAAGTCAATTAAACACTCTAATTTTCAATGAAATTAAATTTGATATGTCACAAGAATAAGAGAATTATGTGATAAGTGAAATTGATAAAGATTTATTTGAAGTTGAGAATTTTGATAAAAAAAAAACAAAAAACAAAAGGCAAGATGAGTTGGACAAAAAATTCTTTGAGTTAGATGATGAGTTTGAACTTGAAGATGATGAGTTTGAGAACATCAATGAAACATATTTTGATGGTCAATTCATTACTCTTGATGATTTTATTGAATTGAAAAAGGAATTGTATGTTTGTGTTTAAGTTTAGTACAATGATTCTGTGTTAAGAATGCCTAATGACTAGGAGCATAAATCAACGTCTATGGATGTTCCTATTCTAGAATTTAAAAAAGTTCAATCTCACTCTAATTTATCTTGTTGTGAGAATCTCTTTACTTGTGATGTTTTTCATAATCATAAGGAAGAATATAAAATGTCATGTTTCATATTACTTCCTTATGGGTCTTCTCGATAAATGAGTTTAATAAATTAAGATCATTGAAAGACATAAAAAGAGAGAAAATGAAGGTTAAGGCTTGGCTACCTGAGCACTACAAATACCATTGAAGAGCCGGCCTACAGGCTCTAAACCAAGGGCTTCTTGGGAGGTAACCCAAGTATTTTAATTTTTCGTTATTTTCTAAGTTAAATAAATTTTTCATTAATAGTCTTGATTTTGTTTGTATTTAAGGAGAGACAGATTATTTGCAAGTCGGAAATGTGCTATGAGATTCCTCATAACACGAAGCAAATCCAACAAATGCAATAGCAGCTTCATCATCATCTCTTCGCACTACGATCTCTATCCCAACAGTGATATAACTTTGTGAGTATTGTTTTATGTTTATGTAAGATCCACAGGTACAACCTAGAGGGGGCGTGAATAGGTTGTTTTAAACATTTTAATGTAATAAAGCGGAATAATTGATTTCAATACACTGATGACCTTTGCAGACTACCAAGAGTGTCTACAGCAGAGACTTATACTTTGAGAGTTTGTCCGTGTTTGTTGTTGTGATTGATTTCTAACAGTTCTAAAAATGGAAAGCAATGAAAAAATAGTAAAGAACAAAGGATTTATACTTGTTTAGACACTCGTTATCAACTGATAATCTAGAGCTTAGTCCAATCTTCACTTGGTGACCAGTATAGTCAATCCAAGAGGTGAGTTCACTATCTTCTTGTTTTTGGCTTACAAGACAACCCCTTTACAAGCTAGCTAACTTGTCAAAGGTGAAAAATCTAGACCCTTTGCACAGATCCTTTGCTGGACTCTGCTGCACCTTCTATTCTTCAATGCAGACTAGTGAACCCTCTTCTTCTTGTTCTTCTTCAATTCAGGTCACTCGAACAGTTTGGATTCAGATTGATTTTGCACACTTTTTACGTTCAATTCTTCATTCAATAGCACTATTCTTTGAGCTCTTTGATCCCCTTTTATAGGCTAAGGGAATGAACCTGTGACTGTACTTGACCTGATGGTGACAACTTGTCATATTTGACTCTTTCACTGATGTTGACAGCTCACCTTTTTCTGATCCTCGTACTATCACTGCATACCTCAAATCTTCGATTTCATCAATCCTCAGACTCCTACCCCAACCTTAGAAACCATCTCTACTGCACTCCAGTCTGCTGTAACTCAGTTTGTACTCAGTACCGATAAGACCTCGTATGCACCGAGTCACTTCTGCAACCTTGTCTGCACCCAGATCTGATGCAATCCTTTATGCATTGCTATGTTGGCCCTTGTCTGCAAGATTGATCCCAGATCCTAAAGCATTTGCAGGTCTTTTATTATCCATGCAAGTCTTAGTTGCCTTGTTGAAATTCTCTGTAGTAGTCTTCATCTAGTGGCCCACAATGCTCTCCATCTGTGGCCGTCTGCTCGTCTGCTCTCCAGCATCTAACCTAGACTGCAAATTCCTAACTAATTTCCAGCCTTAGCACACTAACTACATCATGACTAATACTTCTAAGTTTTGTTCATCAATTTCTATACAACTGAAGAGATTGCACATTCCTATCAATCTCTCCTTATATTGATGCTAACAAAACTTCTAAGAAAAACAACAGGCTTACTAACTAATTACACTGTTTAAAAAGAAAATTAATCTTATTTCTTGAACTTAGGTGCACCAAAGGATACACCCTTTTTGCCTGTGATGCTCACTGCCTTTGCAGGGCTTATGAGATTGATCCTCTGATGTTCTGTGGTGCCTTCTTTTCTCCCGTTGGGGCTACTCCCTTTGAGATCTGTGCCCTGATGACTTGTCCTCCTAGGGCCTTTGGCTTGATGACCTCTCCCCCTGAGGCCTTTGCAATTTTTCAGCCCTTTCTTCTTCTATTACTGCTGCTATTGATTTTCTTTTGAGCTCATCTGTAGATGACTTTTCTGCTTCTTTCCCTTTTTCTGTTGTCTTCTGCCCCTTTTTGTTAGCATTTAGTGCTGTTGTAAGGGCTTCGATTGCAGCTCGAAAGGCTTTGAGTTCAGAAGTGGTTGTCTGTTGAGCAGCCGTGGCCTTGGCAGTTTCATGATGAAGCTTGTTTTCTAACAAGCTGAGCCTTGTGTCATTGTTGAGAATGTGTTCTTTGACCTATCATTGAGTGGTCTTTAGGGAGACTTGTAGTTTGCAAAGGTCAGCTGCATGTTGGCCCCTTAGCTTGTTCAGATTGGAAGAACTGAGTCTATAGTGTTGTAAATTTAGTGCATTAGCCCTCTGAATTTGATGGAGAAGCCCTTCAGCCATATTGGAGAGAGAAGCATGGAAGTCTTCAAAACACTTGGTTCTGGTAGTCTTCTCAGTTTCCAGCTCGTTTGCAACTGGTTCAAGTCTATCAAGAAGGTCCTTGAGTGCATCCTTTGTCCACGGATGCATGTTGTAAATCTCTTGATCCAGTTGCCTTAGTCTGTACTCCACTGTAATCTCTATTGGAGATGACTGTTGATGTACAGGGACTTCATTTTTGGCCATTATTCTTGCAGTAGAGGATGGCCTTTCATGAATTGGTATCAATCTGATGTCTGCAAGGGCTTGCCTTAGGCTTCTAGTTGCAATCTCAGGTGTCATTTGGATATCCGATGTGCCACTGTAGAGTAGGCATTGAGGAAATCCTACTGAGGGTGGATCTGCCCTGGTCTGCACCAATCCAAATGAAGAGGAGGGGGGGGGGGGGGGGACATCAGGTTTATAGGAGATGCACCT
>JAOVYX010020513.1:0-16946 GCA_035668315.1 Drosera spatulata | reverse complement strand
AGATGTATCATGGCAATACAAAAACCTACCATACATCGGCATTAAGGTAAACCACGTGTTCGTCTCCATATAATGAAAACCCAGGTAGAGCAAAAAAGACCAAGCCCGTGAGCCGATTTCAATTTTGCCCAGCAAGATGTCAAGATTTTTCAGCTCCTGAAAATAGCATGGAAGTAATAATTTCTACATCAGGTAGGATAGAAATATAACATTTCAGCAGTATCATGATACTTAGAACACCTTTGGGGAGTCAACTGAAGCTGGAATACAAAGGTAAAGCTTTGTCACCTGTAATGATAGTATAGACAACCATAGCGAATTTGACCATCGTTGTATAATTTGGGTGAGCTCTTTTGTAACCTTTTTGCAATTGATTTTATTTATTTATTTATGTATTATTTTATTTTATTTTTGGAACTAAGGAATTTTGAGTTTGCTTTTGAGGTGCTAATAAGAAAAAACCCATAGCAAAAAAAAAAAAAAAAAAAAAAAAAAAAAAAAAAAAAAAAAAAACTCCTCTCTTGCAGCATTATGTTTATATTAGAAGAGTAAAATTTACAAAACATAAAAGTACAGAAGTGGGGAACATACCACTAAAAGCGTGATAAAGTCAGTCTATCCAGGATTGATGTACTGGTTTTCTTCAGAGGACAGCCCTCCTGTATGAAGTGTTCTAATATGTGACCTGGAACAAGTCTCAGTATGCCAAATTTCCATCTCTCGTTATAATACAAAATCGGCAGCCGAAGACACCTTTACAAGTCCCACAAGAGCGCAACAACAACATGAAGTGAGGGTAAAGTTTATGTAATTTCAGACTTTAGCCTATGAAGGCCACAATGAAGCTCGTCTCGTCTCCAGGTTTAACTTTTATAGCTACAACAATTATCTTGTCATATTCATATCATTAATGAGTGAAAGACTGAACACAAAAGAGGGGAAAAAAAGTCTTTAAATTAACTAGATCAAGAGACAGAAAAACTAAGGATTAAGGTCAGATAAAATGTGTTAAGAACGATGTCGAGCATATTCTTACGGCTGATGAGGACATTAAGAAAAGATGGAGAGAGTATTTTGACAAACTCTTTAATTGCACAAGGAAAATGTCCCTGAATGAAACAAGTGAGAATGTAGATGTGATGATGAAACGATATTATTTTCGTCGCATTCGGACAGAGGAAGTTAAGGAGGCTTTAAAGCGGATGAGCTCAAGAAAGTTTATGGGTCCAGATGAAATCCCGATCGAAGCTTGGAAATGTCTTGGAATAGAAGGAATTAATTGGTTGGTAAAACACTTTAATAGAATTTTGATAGATAAAGAAGATGCCTGATGAGTGAAGGAGTACTTTAATTCCCATATATAAAAATAAAGGAGATGTTCAAAACTACTCCAATTACAGAGGAATCAAACTTATGAGTCACAATATGAAGTTATGAGAGAAAGTGATAGAAAAAAGGTTAAGAAAAGGTACAGGGATGACTGAGAATCAGTTTACTTTCATGCCTGGTAGGTCAACCATGGAAGCTATTTACCATTTGCGATGTGTAATGGAACGTTTTGGGATAGAGAAGAAGAATTTACATATGGTTTTTGTCGACCTGAAAAAGACGTATGATTCTGCTACAAGAGAAGTGATTTGGAAAACTTTAGAAAAGAAGGGAGTGACGAGTAGATATATCGAGATTGTGAAAGACATGTATGAAGAAGTTTTTATATGTGTACGAACCTATGTTGGTGAAACGGTCGCTTTTCCTATTAAAGTGGGTTTACAACAAGGACCAGCTTTGAGCCCATACCTTTTCGCCTTAGTAATGAATGATCTCACTAAACATATACAAGATGAAGTACCATTGTGTTTATTTTTCGCTAATGATATTGCTCTGGTGGACGATACGAAAGAAATGGTGAATGAAAAACTTGAGACTTGGAGAGAGGCGTTGGAAAGTAAAGGGTTAAGGATCAGTAGAACCAAAACAGAATATATGGAATGTGTCTTTAATAAGAGTAGTCAAACAAATAGTGAGAATGTATTATTGGGAACAAACTCTCTTCCTAAAACGGATTCTTTCAAATATTATAAGAATGGAGTAATTGATACAAATATTGATCATAGGATTAAAACAGGTTGGCTGAAATGAAAGGACGTTTCAGGGATGTTATGTGACCCTAAAATTCCTATCAAATTAAAAGAAAAGTTTTACAAAACAGTTATTCGACCAGCGATGCTGTATGGGTCAGAATGTTGGGTAATTAAGTGACAGCACGTACAGAAGATGAGTGTAAACGAGATGAAAATGTTAAGACGGATGTATGGACATACAAGAATAGATAGGATACGAAATGTAGTTATCAGATAGAAAGTGGGTGTGGTTCCAATAGAAGATAAGATGAGGGAGTCACGACTAAGATGATATGGTCATGTGAAACACAGACCAGTCACAGCTCCTGTTAGAAAATGTGAAACTTGGGAGTTAGCACATATCAAGAGAGGACGAGTGAGACCTAAAAAGACTATGAGAGAAATCTTGAAGTATGATAAGGCCTATCATAATCTTACAGAAGATGATGTACACGACAGATTGGAATGGTGCCGTCGTATTCATGTAGTCGACCCCACTTGATGGGATAAAGGCTTGATTTATTGTTGTTGTATTCATATCATAAATGAGATGTTTGCTTTTCAGTTCCGCTACAACAGGCTTACCAACTGCAAACTGTATTCATGACAAATCATTTTACACGACATGCGCCAAAAATTAAATCTGGTGAGTGTATTGGAACTGGCTGGTCACCTTATTTTCCTTGAACCAGCACAGGAACATCATGTTTATATACACAATCGCCCTTCATCCTTGGTCGTGGGAAAGCCGAACAAAAGTGTACTCAACTTTTCCCTCTCTCACCAAGGCCGAAACCAGAGACTAAAAATAACATAGCAAGGTTACACCAATCATTAAGCAAATTGTGATGACATTCCAGACAGACAATGTAGCATAACTTCAAACAAAGGCAATAGTTTGGTAGAGTAAGTTCCGCTGTTCTGTCAAACAGTATGCATACAAGCATCAACGAGAACAAAGTTCCAACATAATCAACAACACAAAAAATGGAAATTCAACCAAAATCAATCCCACAACACAAGAAAAGACAGTTACATTTTGTAGTTTCAAAACTTGATTGTAATGACTAAGAAACAAATACCTCCCTCGATGGGATCAATCAACCACACAAATCAGTCAAGCTGTCCAATATCCAACGAGACATAGACACCATAGACTGAAGTAACAGAAACAAAAGACTGCATATAATCGACCAAAATTGTACATAAATAGATAAGAAACAGAAAATTGGAACTATCTGTTTATCCGCAATGAAAGACAATTCTGATGATCTCGAGCTCTCCCTCCTTGGCTTCTTCTCCTTCAGAACTTGAGGGACTTGGATTCTTTTCCATCAGGGTCATTCATAAGCTCGAGGTTCTCTACATAAGTAGCCGTGTACTTTCCACGTCTCGCTTTTATATCCAGACCGAGAACCATTTTATTTGTACCATACGAACTCAGCTCCATATCCTTACTAAAGAACAACTCCCCTTCCTTCCCCAAATGCACGAACTTCCGACTCTCAACATTGAAAGTACACAACTTCATCCACGAATCCTGCACCCCGTACTCCGACATTACCCACACCGACATCCTCCGCCCATCAAGCTTTCCATTATACACCCCGATAGTCCCATAAAACGCGAACAAACACGCCCCGAAACCAAACCCCTCCGGACACTCCAACCTCCCGAACCTCTCCTCCTTCACATTGAAGGTAATAACCTCATACTTACTGTCATTGCCCTCGCCCTCGCTCAACCCGATCCAATGCATCACCCCTTTCACAAACACCTGATACCCGCTACAAAATGGCACATGCCCTTCCACCTCAATCCGCCTCCACGTCTGTTCCCTCAGTGAATAAACCCGAAACAACAAAACAATCACGGATAACATATGAACTTATCAATATTCCTAACACAGAATAATAACTCAACGTCAGACAAAAACTCGTGTTCAATTAAGCAACGACATCTAATAAACCTGAACAAGCTTATCCTTCCTCGTCCACCTCGACTTCAACGAAATCTTATAATTCCCTTTCTTTTCATCAAACCCTAGAAAGAACTCCGAATTAAAATCCCCGATCTTCAACCCCTCGACTTCCCCCAACTCGATCTCCCTCCACTTCCTAATCGAGGGATTCGACAACACGACCATCAACTTATCCCCCACAAGCCTCAACACACACAACATGATCCCATTCACATACCCCCTGATAGCACAGCCCACACACTCGGGCACGATCGGGAACGTCAGGGTCTCGTCCATTGGATTCGCTGGACAGATAGAAGCCGGTGTGGCCTCTTTTGGCAAAGATGAGGCGAGATTGGGACCGGTTGATGAGGGACGAGGCGAAGTGGATGAATCAAAAGGTCGGTGAGTCGATGACGGATCGCCATTGAAGTCACCAAGTACACACCAAGGTCCTACTTCATTGCTGGCCAAAGAATTAAGGTCTATCTATAAATTCCTCCTTATGACATAATCATTGGAGGCGTAGACAAAGGATATGAAATAATGAAACAAACAAATTCTCTAACATGTAAGTTATGACCTACCAGGGAAAAATTAGGCGTCACCACATAGTTTTCGAAAAAATAAAACAAACCTCAAAAACTCATTCCCTTAAGGAGTACCTGAAAATCAATCAAGCAAGATATCAAGATCAAGCATTGATGGGCTACCATCCTCGGACGTGCGAGTAACATCCTCATTTTTCTTTTCAAAATCCCTATTAAATCTGTCATACTTAATCACCTCATAGGATTCGAATCAGGTCCTTTTAGTCAGTCCTTTCTTGATACTGAGATAATATTGTTGAATAAAGTTCAAATAATTTCGAATCTGATCCGAAATAAGCTGTTGGAAAGTAAATGCCATTACAATGCAAAAGCCAACCTATGCGTATAATAATCAGTCGATACATTGTGTATAGCCATTTTAAATATCCAAACAATGAACTTCGAGGAGAAAAATGATTTGGCAGAAATCCAATAAGAAAACATCATGAAGAAAGGAAAGAACAACTAAATCAAACTTCGACCTCTTTTAAGCGAAAGCTAATTTAGTGCCAAATATCCATATCGACCATATCACAGCTGCAGGGCTGCATTCTATAGCTTATACTTCATTTATACACTCAAGTGTCGACTAGAAAAAGATGAAAAAGAGAAAAGCAGTCCACCAGATGATGCAGAGCTAAAATTCATTAAAACTTGTTAAGAACTAAAAACTGAGTTATCATCCAAGAAGCTGATTCCATTATATCTGAAGGCAGTTGTATACACCAAACTAATGTTGAACACGAAGCATAAGCTAGTGCGATCATCCTATATGATCATCTTTTGTGGCTTCTCTTTTCGAAAGATTAAAAAGCTTCGTGGAGCCATTACAATACCACGCTTTTTCCAACGGTTCTGAAAATCAATCTTACAACCTGAATAATGATCAAGCAATCTAAATCAACCAATACTCACCGAGTGGAAGCAAGTATCTTTCCATTTAAACTAAAAGCTGCAACAATCATGGAATTGGAGGTGGCAACAGTGGGTAATATTTAGCCGATAAACATGCCTAAGTGGCTCTGCCTTAATCCTGATGCATATGAATCAAAAGCTGCGAGTCGCCTAAAATTACAATTATATGAACTTTGTGGCTATCTAACCTAAATAATATATAAAATGTACATTACACCGTCAAAAGTTCAATAGGAATATCGCAGTGTATATTGCATTACCAGTGACAATAGTCTTTGTCTAGCATCTGATTGGCATCTCCTTCAAAGTCACCAACGTTGTTGGTGCGATTTGAGTGTGCGGCGAGAGAGGGAGAGAGGGAGAGAGGGAGAGAGGGAGAGAGGGAGAGAGGGAGAGGCGATGAGTGATTTCTACGTTTCTGTTCTTTCCTATTAAACGGTTTCTTCGTTTTACACTGTTAACACAGCACAACCGGCCGCTGCAAGTTCCCAAACAGTGTGACCAGATAAACCAGGCATCAGTTACACCATGAGAAATTGAATTTATCGACGGTTAATGTGTGATACTAAACGTGATCTGTTATTTCTACATTAATCTTCTAATTAAATGTCAAATGAAATGTACAAAGTAACCACGTGAGGTAGAAAAATTACGAAAATATCCCGTGATCTTTTATGAAAATTGCATATCATGACATATAAATAAGATTTATGGATTTATAATATATATTAAAAAGAGTGGATTGGATGGTATATATATATATGGTTAATTGGTTTAGTAAGACATGAAAAAGATAGAAATCTTTCCAAAAGAGATACTTTCTTCATCCCAAAGGAATTATAATAGATTAATTTGATACGATAATTTTTATTATAAATATTAATTTATTTTTTGATTTGTGTGAGTGAGAGGAATGAGAAAAAATAATGAGATGAATTGGTGTAATAAAAAGTAAAAAGAAGGAGTATTTTTGAAGGAAAAAAGTTTCCAAATATGATAAAGTTATAATTAATTTGGGATATTCCGTTTAAGTAAATGTTGTAATTTTTTTACGACCGAGGGATTAAAAGTCTAGTGAATAAGATTATTTATTTATGTATGTACTAGTATTACTTTGATTGATGTTAATGATTAGATTATTTTCTGAAAAAATAAAGGAAAAACAAATAGAGTCTAAGTTTTTGTGATTTATTTTTTTAAGCATAAGTTTCTGTGAATTATTATATCATAATATAGTATAGTACTAGTTTGTGCATTCGTAAAAATATGCACGAAACAAATATCAATAGATTTGATCACTATCAATTTATGAAGATAATAAATATTGAGAACAAACCTCGAATTTGATGGGATATAAATATTTGATGGGATTTAAAAAATTTTAGTGAAAAGAGACATGTATATATTAAAATTTTTCTACTTTATATGATTGCTTATTTTTTCTTAGAAAAAAATATTATTATCTCTGACAAACAAAAGATACAACACTTTCTTCATTTGGATGTCCTACAAAAGATGCAGTACTTTCATATTTGAAAATTTTTTCTACAAAATTATCAAAACACCCATACTTTTTACTTGTGCTTATTACCAATTAGTCTCATTTTGACATCTTGTTTATTATTTAATCACATCACTTTTCATTAATTATCGATTGATCATTTTTTAAAAAAATTATATATGCTTCTCCTTTCTTATCCCTTCCTATTAATATAAATATACCAAACCCTAATTTTCATATCCCACCAAATCTCCACCATCCCCCTTGCCGTCATCCTTTCTTCCTATACGCCACCCCCTTTGTCGCCTCCTTCGGCGATTCCTCATCGATTCCCCAAACGTTTTCCTCAACGTCGCCCCCTCGCCTTCTCTTTCGACGATTATGATGACGACAACGATTGTTGGTGGTTTGTGTGGTGGATGGGTTTATACGACGATGGATGGGTCACACTGTGATGGATGGGACAACCGCGACTGCGACGACGACAGGGGAGAGAGGGACGATGGCATTGTCGATTGTTGGTGGTTCGTGTGGTGGATGGGTTACACTGTCGATAGGTCACTTTGATCTTCGTGAGTTGTGGGTCGCATTGTCAATGGGTTGGTGGGTTCTGACTGCGCACTGTTGGCTCTAACAATGGATGTATTGTCGGCTCCGATGACGTATTATCGGCTTAGACGGCGTACTGTCGCTTTCGAAGACGGACGTACTATCGGCTAGGGTTTTGAGGATATCTGTAATTATTTTAATTTGATTAAAGATTATATATTGTATTTTTTAGCTATAGGGGCAAAGTTGGATTTTTAGATTTTAAGTGATTGATTGGTAATTGAGAAAATAGGGTATGACCAAATGATAAATAAGATGAAAAAAAATGACCAATTGATAATTCTCTCTACACATCAATTCATTCTAGTACTTTTTCTTCTCTCTCTCTCTCTCTCTCTTTCACTCCTCCCCTCACAAAATCAAGCGGACAAATAATTCATTTTTATAAAGTTTAACACACACATAAATTCCGTTCCAAGTCAAAGTGTTGCATATTCATGGGCCAAAAAGAGTATTATTTAACTCGATTCAAAATATGATTCACTTTGTAAAAATAACAACTTAAATTCAAAATATCTTACAAAGCTACAATCTCCGATACTTTTGTTTAGTACTCCCTCCGTCCCACTATTTTTGCATCGTTTTGACTTTGTACGCAAGTCGATATAAAGTTTGACACGCGTGCAATGACGATCAAACGTAATTTCTTATAAATTTATCGTATAGCATCAATGGTTTTATAAGTTACGTATTTCAACCTAATACATATTGCGGAACGTCAAACGTGATTTGATATGAAAACGAGACTTATATTCTTGTGTATATAGTAATATAAAATACGTACATATTGTAAACTATATGGAACGAAAGGAGTATATCGTATTGATGAGGTAAAAAAA
Source organism: Drosera spatulata (assembly GCA_035668315.1). Classification (NCBI taxonomy): domain Eukaryota; kingdom Viridiplantae; phylum Streptophyta; class Magnoliopsida; order Caryophyllales; family Droseraceae; genus Drosera; species Drosera spatulata. The sequence goes on along the minus strand of JAOVYX010020513.1, from coordinate 8,412 downwards.
TTAGTAATTAAATTGATGATTTAATGGTTACTTTTTTGTTATGATAAGATTTTCATGTCACTCCTTTGAGGTATTTTAACTCTTTTGATTATGGTAATTTTAAGAGATATTTTAGCTCGATTCAATATTATAATAAATTATACACTACTAATAACATTACTTTCATATATAAATTTTTTTGGAAAGTATTGGACCAAATTTAATAACAGTTAATCAAGGGCTTATGACGAACATTTCAATGAAAAAAAAAAACAGAAAGAAAGAAAGACAAAAAGAAAAGAAAGAAAGAAAAAGAAACAAGAAAAAAAGAGGGGAATTAATTAAAATTATCCAAATGAACTTCTTCTTATAATCTAGTACCCAAAAGGTTTCCACATATACTTTGATACCCATCAAAACAATCCATTACATTTAGATATCCATTCTCCCAAATGGACTCTTTTACGCTCTCAACCAAACACCCCTAACCATGCTTAACTCAATTTATTCACACAAATTCGAAACACCAACCCAATTTCTGTTGGAACCCTCATCTTCATTCTTCCCCTTCCCCACTCTTCCCACGACGGTTTTCAAAACTTTTCAAACCAACACCGCCACCACAACCACCTCATCACAATCGAAACGAATTGAAGCTCCAAAATGACACTGTCAAAATATCCTGGAACAACCAGAACAAAATCCAAGGAGGAGTCGTCGAAACATTTACCACCAAAAACCCACGGAAGAAGCCATCGAAGTCGAAGGAGGCATCAATCTCTAAGAAATCGAAGAAACTGTCTCCGAAGAAGACATGTAGGTTTGTGTTTTCTTCCATTTCATTAATTTTGTCTCACAATTTCGTTTTATTACGAATCAATGATTCCATGGTTCGAAAAAAATTGGACCAAAGAATTGATATAATTGGTTTCCTTTTCTTCTTTTATTGTTCGACCATGACGAGATCGAGTGCAAAGAAACGAGTAGACAGAACACCGGCTACAATGCCCCGAAATCTGATATACCCGGCACGTGACGTTATGTTGTCACAAATCCAATCCATGACAAGACTAAGTAACCCAAAGTAGTTTGTAAAGTATAGAAGGTAAGGAAAGCTACCAAAGCAATAACATTATAAACCCGGATAATATTATGCAAACCCAAATTACATTACATTAACTCACAAATACATTGCCGATTTGTCTAAAAGTGAATCCTAACCAAGTTATTTCATGTAGCATTTATTGCATATTAAATAGTGAGGTAATTAACTACATGCATAAAATCTCACTCTAGCGCTTTGGTATCGCGCTATGGTGGATATGCAAATAAAACATATAATCTGTGAGCTAAAAGCTCAACAACCAAAAGTATATGTATTCGATTTATAGGGTACTCTCTCGACTATGAAAATCAATGAGTACCTGTAAAATATTTTCTAGTAGCCATAGAAAATATGGACGCGATATCAAACTATGCACATTATAATAGCTTATACGTCTTTGTCCTCTTTTAGAGACTTTTACTTACTTAGCCATCGCAAGTCCGTATCCCGACATGAATGATAGAACTCAATGAGGACAAAAACAAAAAACAAAAGAGATTTTTAAGATATACACTGATCTGGGCCAAGTTCTTAGTCACATGTCATCCAGCAAAATCATTTGGAAATCCATTTTTTGTGTGAAAGCGTTTCTATTTTTCATAAATATTATGAGTGATTTTGGTTCGCCGCCCAAAATCACTACGTCTCTTGCGTATAATTCGGTTTGCTAAACCCTCACTTATATGTCCAAGGTCCTCTTACAGAGCATAGCCTTACACCTAATCGGCCGCTATTTTGGTCAGTGAGTTCTTTTCGCTGCGCGTACGAAGAGAATCACATTTGTTTTCTTACTAACTAGATTTAACGTTTGGTCGAGTCAAGTTCGCTTTGATCGCCCGTAGAGCCAAAGAACCCCATCCCAGTGAATCCAATATGCGAGTCATTGTCGAAAATGGACTTGTTCGCTTACCTTTAGTTTGTTATAATTTTGTTGTTATTTTCCTTACAAGCACACTTTCTTTACCGTTTCACACGTATAACATATTCATCACAAAGATTACACACCATTCTTCACTATTTCTGTTTTCCACAGTATTGCATCATATTATATGTATCGTTTTGGCCACGAGGGCTTTGCATCATATTAAATGTTCCGACTTCTAGAACGGGTGCCTCGGCCTCTGGAACGGGTATCTCGGCCTCTGGAACGAGTGTTCTAGATTCTATCCAACATGACCTTTTGATGTATTTAAATCTATAACTTCTTGTATACACCTTCTAAAATTATTTCATAAAACTCTACATAAAGTAAACTCTATAAGCTTTCCATAGAATCAAAGTTCTCATCATGAAGCCTTATCAATAATAGCAGTTTATTCGTTTAAGGTTATATTTTCTGTTAGATAAGATAATTTGATCTTTCTTCACTAATCAGCTGATAACTCTTTACATACAACTCGAAATCAAGATCTATAAAGTGTTCTGAAAACTAAACTTCAAGTCATTTTCAGTGATATAAGGCTCATTTTCAAGCTCTTATTGAGTAATTACAAATCAAACCACAAAGTCAGTTCTTTAACCAGTTTTTACAGATTGATATATCCGAATATTTTGATTTATATCTTAAGATTCAAAACTTCAAATCATAATCTATCAACTTCATTAAGAACTAGGCATATCAGGCTTTAGCATATATTAAAATCAGAATTTATTTCACAGCCTATAATTTTTCTCACACACATGCATGACAGAAACAGATGGGAATGGGGTTTGGTTATCTCTCGGGTGTTTTTTTACGTTTGAGAATTTGTTTGATGATAACTCTCACTCTACACGACGGATCATTGCACCGTTAGATTTGTTGGATTCCTGACTTCACCTCGGACATCGTGCTAGTCTTGGATTAGAGATCCGTTAAGTCTAGAGTAAGATCCGATCAAAATAGTGTGAGTTTTGAAGTGATAACAGTATGTGAAACTTAAATTCGTGATAACTTGTGATCCGGAGATCGGATTAACGTATCGTTTATGGCGTTGGATTCCTTGACTTGTCCTCTTTGTTGTGATTTTCGATCTCACTATGTTTGATGGAGTGTGGAGATGGTGTCATGATGCAAAGTATAAGTGTTATGTGAGCGAGAGTGTGAGTTTATGAGGTTTGCTGCTTGATTTTTCTTGCCGGGTGAGTTTGGGATTAAAGAGGGATTGAGGGGAGATAAAGGGAATGTTGATGATGATTGAAAGGAGGTGGAAGTGAAAGTGGTTGTGGTGGTGGTTGATGTGGTGGGAAGTGACGTGGAAGGAGTGTGGGACGTGATGTGTAAGGTGAAGTGAAGTGGTTATAGTGGAAAGTGAAGGAAAGGCGGCCGGTGGTGGAAGATGGGAATGAAGAAAACAAAGTTAGTAGGAGTGTATGGTGTGCTGGGTGTATCTGTTTAGGGAGTTATGGTATTTTATATACCATATTTATAAAAACCTCGAGTAATTTCACCTCCAAAAATTATTTCTTTCGGATCGTAACGTTTCAAACATTTTATTAGAACGTTATATTGATGAAAATATCATTTTCGGGACTAAAAATTTTACACTTGTGCACGATTCCCTTAACTCCGTAACGTTCATTACATGTGTCACACTTTGTAACTTTCGTTGCTTGTCATATTTTTAATTCCATATATTCTAAACATACGCTTAACATATATTTCTATAATATTTACTCATCCCAAAATTCTCGGGTATTGCACCGGCATGCCTCCAAACAAGATGATCCGTTGCTTATTTCAGTGAAGCGATGCAACGGTTGAAAATAGTGGCGTCCATCGCATATTTGGGGAAGTTAAACACCACTCCTTTCTTTCGCTTCTTACACACACCTAGTCTTAATCTCAGTTTGTCACGATTGAAGGGTGTGCTAGATATGATGAGTGTAAAACCATTAGGGTTGACAGTGGGTGTTGAGAATGTTTTCCTCCCCTTGACCAAAGAACAAATTTCTTTCATTGTTGGATTGCGGGCTTACAGTTTGAATGTAAACCATAGGTCGAGGTTGGATAGCACCACATTCAACCGTTTGTTTGATGGGAAGGGGGGGGGGGGGAAGCAAAAAGAATGGCCTTTTTTGAGAAACTAATCGAATTAGGACGAGGAGAGGATGAGGAGACAACTTCTGATTTCATTAGAGTATTTATCTTGTTTGTATGCAATTGTATCCTGTTTCCGAGGACGACGACGTTTATCCCTTTCTCTCTTTTCTTATGTGGATAATTTGAAAATGATAGGACAATATGCTTAGAGTGCCGCTATGTATGTATCACTTGTGGAGGCTATCCTCAAGTATAAAGTAATCGAGAGGACAATTCTCACAAAAAAGAGCAAGAAGAAAGGGGAAGGGGAGAATGATAATCAAGCACCAATAATCCCTTATTTGGAAGAGTGTGCGTATGCACTGTTGGTATGAATTATGTATTTTTTTTCTTTTACCTATCTTCTTCTATTAAAATGATGCTTGGTTTGACTTGTTTATATGGTGGATTGTGTATGTTTGGGTATACGAACAACTTGAAGGCACAATGACGAATCCAACGAAGCATGTGCGCATCCCTCGAATGTTCGTTAGAGCAAGCACAAAGCAATGGATACCCCGAAAGCACTATACAATTCCTATCTGCAATCATGTCTCATGATATCATCCCAAACTTCCCCATTGATAATGAGAGCTCTGAACTATTGATCAAAAATCTGGCACCTCCATAGCAAGTAATAACCATGAACTGAAGGTAAGTCATTCGTGAACTTCTTTCATAAAAACCATGAACTGCATAAATAATTTTTTAAACAATTTCAGTGAACTTCTTTTTCAATATCCATGAGCTGCTATTTAAATACTTATGGACTACTATTTTAATACATATGAATTTTTTTTTCCAGTTTATCGTATCTATGAATATGCGTACAATAAAGATACACGAGAATCCAGGTGAGGAGAAGGAAGAACCAGAGGAGGGGGAATCTGTGGAGGGAAAATCAGAGGAGGAGATATTTGAGGATGAGGAGGGGGAATCTATGGGAAAAATGGGGTTGATGGTCATGATGAGGTTGTGGATGAGAAGAAAGATGATGATAACTGGTTTGTAGATGAGAGGAATGCCAACAATGTTTGTGGAGAAGGAAGGTCTTGATGGTGTGGATGAGAAGAAGGATGATGATGATGGTTTTGATGATGTTGTTGAAAAAAAAAGGTTGTCGATAATGTCGATGATGTGGATGGTGGTTTTGTTGAAAATAAGGGTGACGATGATGTTGTTCTTGATAATGTTGTTGTTAATGATGTGGATGCTAGTGATGTTGAAAAGAGTAATGTGGATTTCGGTGATGCTGAAAAGAATGGTGTGGATGATGTGGATGGTGGTGATGCTAGTATGGAAGGTGAGAAAATGATGGTGGTGATACTGATGATAGAAAAGAGGAGAAGAAAGGGGTTGAAGGGGTTGTAGAACCTAGTGAGATCGTTGGAGACATTTGCCAACAACTCAAACAAGAACATGAAGGTGAGACAGATTCATCGGAAGCAAAAACATTTGCCAAAAGTTGTGAAGAAAAGAACCAAAAAGGGCAAACGAACAAAGCGGTATTCTCCAAGGATCACATCAGTGAAGCGTGGAGCAAAGCAGGCTCAAGTTGTAGAAATTGGTTCTTCTCCAACTGCCCTACCAGAAAAAAAAAAAAACTGTTGAAGATACGTATCAAGGGGAGCAAGGCTGAAAAAGAAAAACCCTTCAAGATGTGTGGAAAAGATTATCTTAATGAAGATGATCTATGGTTCTTGGAGACTTTTGTCACCACATGTGATATGCAGTACTAACTGTATTTAGTATTTCTTATAAACTATTTTTTTCATTGTTGTAGAAGTACTATATGGATGAATCTTGTGGACAAATACAACGATTGGTTAGAGGCACAATTTGTGAAGAGGCTTCTAAATGACGAGGCCATCAATAGTTCCCTCATAAATTATTTCTTGTCCATGATAACTGCTGGAACAAATTGTTTCTGTTGATGGACTAAGATCGTGGTAAGAATTCGATTATGCATTGTTATATTCATTTATATGCATTGTCGGTTGTAATGATATGCACGGATGATGTGTACATGTGATAATCCACAGAAAAGTCTTGCATTGAGGATGGTGGAAGATAAGGAAGAATGGAATAAGGATAATCTTCTTCAAAAATTAGAGAAAGATGCAAGAACTTTAAGATTCTGGATGAAGTGCTACACCAAGGAAGCCTTCCTGTGTTCACGTTTGATTCTGTTCCCTCTTCATGACAAGGATCGTGGGTATTGGAGTATTCTTATCTTGCATATGCCATCACATGAGCTGACTCACTATAACTCGTTACGGGGCCTGATAAGAGATTGTCAAGAACTATGGTATTTTTTGCCATTTTTATATTTTGTTTTATTACATGGTATTTGTTTAGGGATCGTGTAACATAGCATGACCTATGTAGGCCAAAATTTTTGAAAATATACATAAATGTGATATACGAGATCGAGTATCAAGTACAGCTCAATGAAGACGAAGAATGTCGGTGATAGGAAGATGGTGCTTCTTGTGGACGGATTAGATCGTGATTGGGACATATGATTCCTCGTCTGTTTATGATACTGACTTGAAGAGAGCCCAACTGACTTTGAAGCTACTTATACATAAGGATTCGTCATATACGCCACCCCCAATTGATGAAGGAACTGCTTATATGAACTGGATTATTGAGATTTGTGAACTGGTCTTGTGAGATCTATAAACTGCTATGCTTATTATTGTAAACTGCTATGTTTATTATGGTAAATTGATCTTTTGTCACTTATAAACTGCTATGTCTATTATCATGAGCTGGTCTTTTCAGAGTTGTTAAGTGCTATGTCTATTATCATGAACTCATCTTTTCAGATTCGTAAACTGTTATGTTCATTATCATTTTGCTGTACGTTATGAATGTTCTTTTCAGTTTTCATGAACTGTCATTACGATACAATGAACTGCTCTCAGGCTACAATGAACTGCCAACGTAAATGTCATTAATTTGACATGTCCTTAAGCCATTGAACTTCATACTATCAAGTTAAGATAATGAATAAGTATATTTTTATAGAAACAATCGAGAGTAATAGTAATATGAAGTTGATAAGTTGAAAGAATTGGATTGATGTCTAGTAGAAAGAGATAACGCATGATAAAGTTGTTAACATGTTGAAAGAAAAGATGAAGTTGATCATCTTATTACTGTATGACATAGTGGTTGATACTACCAAAAATTCAAATGACATAGTAGTACATATTGCCAAACATTAATATGACATTATATCATAACATTCATTTAACATAGTAGTAGTTACTATGAAGTTAAGGACAGTCGACATATGACATAGGTTCTTTATGAAGTTAAGTACATTCATATGATATATGTTCTGTGTGAAATTAAGTGCATTCATATGACATAGGTTCTTCATATGCAATCAATATCCAATTTCATAACAAATCAATATGATCAAATACATTATATATGAACTCTTCAAATAATTACCATTAATTGCTTGCCATTTTATCATCAACCGCATAAACACTGACAATGACTTACTTTTTCATAATACTATGAACTGCTTTTTCAACTAATTATGAAGCTCTTTTATCAAATTTACCTATATGTTTTAGTTTTATATATTTTCTTTTCATCTTTGCTGTCCTTCCTCGCTTGAGGCATCTCGAGGAATAGACTTTTTCTTCTTGTATGTTCTCTCTCTTCCCTACGATTTTTTAACAGCTAAAATGACAAACCACGGCATGAACACCCTATATCATTTGATGCAGTTCATAGTTGATGCGTTCTTTCGTTTACACGTCAAATTAATATTTATGAGCACTCACTTTTACTCTATAAATATAGAATTAATGTAGAAGTGGAAGTAAGGGTCGAACCCACAGGGAAAATCAAAAATGTCCAACCAAATTAACTTTAAGTTATAACTATTCTAGGAATATTTTTTTGGGGGGGGGTGTTTAAAAGGGTGATAACTAAACTAATTATTCAGAAATAGATAAAACTAAACTAGATAGTAGGGTGGATTGCTTAGATTAGGAGAAATGCAGGGATAATAGTTAAGTCATTTTGAATTACTTAGATCAATCATTGATGTTTATAAATCTTAGGTGCAATGATACATGTGGAATGTTTGTAATAAGTATTTGTTTAACTCACTACGTTCCTTAGCTTTTAACTTCCAATTAGCTCGGATAGTTAAATTAACTCATAGGATCTAAATCAGTTCAATTAGCTCGAGTTTGATTTAAAACACAAGAGTTGAATCATAACATGGAACTTAACATTC
>JAOVYX010020512.1:0-16951 GCA_035668315.1 Drosera spatulata | reverse complement strand
CAGCTTCGCCACGAGAATCTCGTTAAACTCATAGGATACTGCTTGGAGCGTGAGCACAAGCTTTTGGTATATGAGTATATGCCGAGAGGCAGCTTGGAAAATCACTTATTCAGAAGTAAGTATTTTTTAGCCGTCGGGTATTTTCTTTGCTAAATTTCTCAGATTTATGTTCACCCATTATGTTATCTTTTGAAGAATCCGTCGAGCCAATACCTTGGTCTACCCGAATGAACATCGCTGTTGGTGTCGCTCGAGGGCTAGCATTCTTGCACAGTTTGAATGCCAATGTTATATATCGCGATCTCAAGGCGTCCAACATTCTTCTTGATTTGGTATGTAAAAAGATTCTACATGAAATGTTCTATTCGTTGTCTTGGTGGGCTGTGCTCCATAGATGTGTAATGATTCTAATGAACATCAGAACATGATTGCTTATTCTCTGACATGTGATTATTTGCACCGGTGTATATGGGTATACGGAACTAGGTAGCAGAAATGAACTAAATATAGTTCTACTTATCAGTGATGCAGCCATTCTGCTAACCATGAAAATAAGTGACTTGGGGACCTTGCGCCCATTCTGGTGTTGGACTTCAGCATAGATAATTTCTGGATCTGAACTGTGTAATACTATGTGGTTTTTCCGAATGCAGCTAATTACAGTGATGTTTCTGATTAATTTCATTTGATGTTTAGGATTTCAATGCAAAGCTTTCTGATTTCGGATTGGCGAGAGACGGTCCCACCGGAGACAAAACTCATGTCTCAACAAGAGTGATGGGTACTCGAGGTTATGCGGCACCTGAGTATGTAGCAACAGGTGATCTCCCCTTCCTGTCCCGCTTGTAATGGTTTTTGCAGAGGTTGACGAGTGTAATGTTAAGTGATGAATTCGGCCTCATGTGCTAGGTCACTTGACGTCGAAGAGTGATGTATACAGCTACGGAGTTGTTCTCTTGGAACTGATCTCAGGCAAGAGGGTAATGAACGAGGATGGTTCCGATGGGAACCTTGTCGACTGGGCAAAGCCATTCCTGAGCGACCAAAGACGAGTGTTGAGGATCATGGACACGAGGTTGGGAGGTCAGTACCCAAAGAAAGAAGCTCAAACCGCGGCTGCACTGGTACTGCAGTGCCTTCAAGTTGACCCCAAGAACCGGCCGAACATGTCAGATGTACTAGCCGGCCTAGAAGACGCCATCGCCTCAAAAGACTATTGTAGGACAAAGGCTAAAGCAGAACCTCTATAAGTCAGCAGTGGTAATCTCGATCGACCAACGACTCCAGTAAGATCTAGATAGTAAGGATCCTTATTAGTGGTCCGTTATTCAGGTTAGAAGCTTGATCGAATTATGATTGTGATTCTATACTGGTAGATAGAATCTTGATTTTTGATTATATTGAATAAAATAATCATTTATATATTTTGTTTGTAGTTTTTCCTCTGGACATTACAGTACAATAGCGTTCTAAGATTAGAAGAAAGGGAGGGTTGATGACGACGACGACATTCACGATGCTAATCTAGGGTACAAATTCTTTTCAGCAGTTCCGTTGTCACAAAAGTTCGTGAAAACTTTCCACGCCCTAATGTAAAATTACTATTTTATTGTTTCAATAATATTCACCAACTCTTCCTACATTTCTTATACTAATAAAGTATTCTTTTCGTTTTATTCAAATTATAAAATTATTTTATGTTAGTAATAAAATTATTCATATTACGAATTGTTCGTGCAACGATCAAAACATTATTTTACGTAAAATTATGTAAAATTATAATTGTTCGTGCAACGATCAAAACATTATTTTACGTAAAATTATGTAAAATTATAATAAAATATTAATGTTAGTTTAAGTTATGTATTATAATTTTGAATAAATGATATAATTTTTTTATATCGTTAAAATGAATAACGAAACTTATCAAAATAAATATTAAATAATATAATAATAATATAACGTTATAATTTAAACGAGAGATAAAGAAATCCATTAAAACTTTTCGAAAGAATATGACAATGTTTATTCTCATTTGTCCGACATTACCATGGCGCATGTCATTCTTACACATGGCCATACTATTCTTCTCCATATCCCTCACTTCCCTATCTCTATCCATTAAAAGGATCATCAATGCATTCAATGATCATATCATCTCATGTTCGTTACATTGTCTCTCCCCCAACATTGACCCCCAACCCAACCCAACCCACTCCGTCGGCGCCGCGGCTTCTCCGCCGCCGCCGCACCATCAATGCGCTGCCGCCGATGGTTCCTCTCCCTCACCCTCGCCGCCATCGCCGCCGCCGCAGCAGTGAAGGCCTACACTCACCTCGGGCTCCTCGACAGGGACGCCGTGATCGAGATATTCCGGCGCCTATCGGAGAAGCTAGGGTTTTGGACGATCCCGATCTACGTGGCCATCCACACCGTCACGCTTGCTCTGTGCCTCCCGTACGCTATAATCTTCGAGGCTGGAGCTTCGGTGTTGTTCGGATTCGTGCCGGCGGTGGGATGCGTGTTCGCGGCGAAGGTGCTCGCGGCTTCGCTCTCGTTCTGGATCGGAAGGTAACGCCAGATATACGATTGGATTCGTAGCTTTTATCGAATATAAATGAATTTCTCTTACTGTGCTTTTATGTTGTGGATTGGAAAAGTGTCTATCTATAGTCTATAACAAGGATAAAACTGTCGTATATCTCATCTTCCTCTCATGACGGGAGAAACCTAGGTTGCTGCTGTTGTTGTTAGGTATGGCTGGAAATTTTTTGAGCTTTGAGGGGTTGTTGAGATGTTGGTGTGGTTTAGATTGGCCGGGAGTATTGATCGGCGTGTGTTTTGCGAATGGGACTGGCGTAGTGGTTTGAGATTAGAATGGTTCGTGTAAGTAATCGGTAAGAGGTTGTTTTGAAGTTGAATTAGAGGATTGATGATTTGCTTTGTATTGGAGTTTACTTAAGGATAACCGTTAACGCTAAGCAGCTTGCATGTGTGCACTGGGAATGTTGTATCAAATCATAAGTGTATTGCTTTTGTTTGGGGATTTGTAACCTGGTATGTGTTCATGGTAAGTTATTGATGCTTTGTAACGTTGGATTCCATGGTTCTGTATCTCCATAAGAGAGGTGGATTGGTTTGGGTGCTGCTGATATTTTGGTAAAAGTGTTTTTATTTGGCGTGGGATTTGTCAAAATTTGAGTCAGAGAACCTACTAAACCTACCTAGGTTGGGGATTTTTATTCCGTCCCTAGTCGGTCCCAAGTTCGGATAAAATGGTGAGGGTTGTGTGTTAGGTCGCCGACAGCCAACACATAAAAAGTCTTGTTGGATCTCTCAACATGAAAATGACGACTTGTGAAAAATACATGACGGATTGGAATGACACCGTTATATTCATGTAGCCGACCTCACTTGATGGGATAAAGGCTTGATTTGTTGTTGTTGAGTCAGAGAACCTACTGTGCATTGTTGCTTAATGAAAATTATGTGGGTTATGGATTAGCTTGGATGTATTGGGGGAAAATGGACAATTAGTCATTTTTTGTATATTATCTAGTAATATCTACATTGGGAGACGAAATTTTAGGGAATTGGTCTCTTACAGTATCTTTCGATTGTAGTTGAAGTTTTGAAAAAATGTGACGAGAAAATCAGAAATGGAAGATGTAACTACTTCTTAGTTACTGGTCCCCCAAGTGGTGCTAGTATAGCATATTGGCTACGGAATTATTCCTATGCATCCTAGACTGCTTATCTGGGTTTGGAGCATCATGGTTAAAGTGGGACATGGATTAATTGCCTCGGTCGATAGCATTGCGAATCTTTTCCTTTAATCTACTCAATTATTAATTATTCTTGTCAATAGCTATTCTTGTTCACCCTCTTTATAAGTTATGTAGTTAATAAATTGTTGCCTATGTGTAATAAGTATCTATTTTAGTCACCATGATGATCTAGAGATTTGGTCTGAAATGGTTAATGTGCTGAAAAACCATAATCTTTCAAGGCGCGACTGTGGTATGGATGCCCTCATTTAGGCATCTTTGTTTACAACGGCATGTTATAGGTTTGTTGGAGTCTCTTTACCTGCGAGAGTAGTAATTAGAAACTTAGTTTATGCTACAACCAAATAATTGATGTAATATCACAGATGAGCTTGGTCTGAGTCATGTTCTTCACCATTTCAAGGATGCAAACGTCTGAGGTATCTTTGGTGAAACAATATGAGTACTTGAGGTTTCTTTTCCCTGTGTATGGTGTACCTGTAGTGGAACTGCCATCTGATCTCTTCTTATTTGTCGACTGCAATGTTTGGCTTAACAAGTGTGGATAAATTTTGAAAGAGTTTGCTAATTCGGTTTTGCTTGTGCTCTTTCTTATAGTATTGATTTTGCAGAGCTATTTTTTAAAATAACGAACACGATTCTGTGGACTGTCTAGCTCTCGCTCCGTTAAGAGTATAGGTGAACTGATTGTAAAATGTTGGGAATACTGTTGTAACATTTTATTTCCTCGTTAATATTTTGTGTAGGCTAGTTTTCACGAGTTCAAAATCCTCAAAGGAATGGGCCCAAGGAAACAAGTACTTCCATGTTCTCTCTAAAGGTGTCAAACATGACGGATGGAAATTCGTTCTTTTGGCACGGTTTTCTCCCATACCATCCTATGTCATCAATTATGCACTGGCTGCGACGGAGGTAAGTTATTTTGTGGATTTTCTGCTCCCAACTGTCTTTGGCTGCTTGCCAATGATCCTGCAAAACACATCTCTGGGAAGCCTAGCCAATGCTGCTGTGACTTCGGCATCTGGGTCTAAAAAGTCCCTGGTTCGGTCCTATGTTCTCCCATTGCTCGGCGTTACGTCAAGTATCCTCATTTCTTTGAAGATTAGAAAGTACTCTAAGAATATTGTTGTTGATGATGAGAATATTTATAATCCTCGAAATGATTCTGACTCATCTGCAGTTTTGGACGGAAAACTAGCTGAGAATCCAAAGAAGAGACAGTGATAGTTTATGCTGCTTCTTTGATTTGCATTGTGATGTTTCAGTGAAATGACAGTGATAGTTGCTATGTTCAATGGCAATATTGAAGTCAGCTGCTGCTGTTCACAGTTTTTGTTTCTCGGCTAGTATAGTACTTGTTTCGCCATCTCCGGTTCCTTTTTATTTCCTGTGCCAACCGAACCTGTATTTCAATTTTGTTCTCCAGTGTATGTATCTTGATGGATGATTCAAGTCCAGATGAAAACAATCTTATGTTCTTTTGTTTTTTGCTTTGTGCGCTGCGATTTGGAGCGATCAAAGGCTTTGGGATCGGTTCATGACATTCATGACATTAAAAGATCTCTGCATAGGAACGTTCTAAGAATGCAGAATTCAAAGATGAAACCTCGTTCTCCTTGCCTGGATGTGATCTTTGCTCTGTCATGATCACTAATATAATATCTAACCAAGCCTGGAGATGCTAATCTGAAAGCTGGAGTTGGTAGCCGTTTTCATCTGCAATTATCGATCCTTGGCTCATACGTGTGGTACAACCACCATCCAAACGATCTCGGCATATGCTACGTTGGGATGAAAATAATATGATTTTGGCTGCTCTTTGAAGGATCCTTATTTTGTCGAGAGGAGGAGGGAGAATCAAACATAAGTGCATGAACGAATTGCGAAGCGAGATGCGAATTGCTGTACATGAAACTATTCAGGCAATCCCGTCATGATTGTACTTGCTTTTTTATATGCTTGAATGCTTAGTTGATCGTGCTTTGCTAATTGTTTTCAGATTTTATTTCCTCAATTGCTCTTCTTACTAGTTTTTTTCAGGAAAGAGAAAAAAAACATTTTGATGTCTGATTATATATCATGTTGTACTCATATCTTAAAATGAAATCTTTTAATCTTGATTATTTAATTTTCATCCAACGACTGTAATTAAAAAGTAATAAATTAGAAAATAAATACAATTCATAGTTAAATTAAAAGAAAAAGTTTGATTCAATGAATTTATTTTTTAATCGATATATTTTTTGTTAAACTTTAAAAGATAAAGATTTAACTCAAATATCTATTAACTCTACAAATAATATTATTTAATGTTCATTCTCGAAAACATCGATTTAATGCTAATTTTAATATAGCAAATCACTCTAGCACACATCTTTTTTAAAATTATTACCAAAACATATATTATGAAGCAAAAATCCCCCAATCTATGATTTCATCCTCATTCTCTCTCCTTTTTTTCTCCACTCTCCTCCTCCCCGCCACTCTCCTCTTGTTGCATTTTCAATTAATCAGTCATTCAATTCAAGCACGGTGTCCTCTCTATCAATGAATTCCACCCACGTCATTGATGCCTGCAAAAAGTGTCCACCAGATCTTGATCTCTGTCAACAGAGAGATGAAGTTACGGTGTCAAGTTTGCAAGGCTGCGGTGACGGCGATGTTGTGCTGCGTGAGTAGGTAATAATATTTCATTTTCAAAATCTTTGATAAAAAACTCAATAATCGACAATCAGTTGTAAGGAGATGGATATATCTACTATTTTATCATTAATATATCAATTAAAAAAATTATATCATATTCTTTTTTTATTCGACCAAAACATTTTTTTTGTGCTTCCATCACGAGGATTGACTTGTGCAACTATCTAATCATATACTACCCTCATCCTATAATTATTATAACATTTTTTTCTCATTATATTATTTAGCATATAATTTGAGAGGTTTCGTTACATATCTGAAGGATAGGATTTAAATTTTTTAATAACCCACGATTATAATTCAGGATATTTATTATTATTAATGATTAACGATATTTTCTGAAAAAACGATATTTGATCGTTGTTATAACGATTAGAATTTCTATCATCATGCATCCATGTTCAACAAATTATAATTTTTTGGACCAAAGGAAGTAAAACTCTGCATTTCACTAACCTTAAAAAAAAATCCCTCTCCATTTTAATTATCAATCCAAAATCTTTATAATCTTTATATGAGTATCTATGGACATATTCCCCGAGATCCTCCATAAAAGCAATAATACAATCCCACAAATTTACCGTGTCACGCAATTACGGGCCCCATAAAAACCCTTTTAACCCCACAGTTAAAAATCCACCTTTGACCACAAACCCATAACGCTTTCAACCATTCCCTCCTCATACTTCAACCTATCTTCTCCTCTCCTCTTCACTTCGCCGCCGCCGCCGCCTCTCTCTCTCCAACAGGTATCGCTTTCTCTCCCTATGCTCTCTCCCTCTTCGCCGCTGAATCTCGTCGATTCCGGCCACAATCAGATCTCAATTGATTTATTTATCGGCTGCGGCGAATTAGGGTTTTTTAATGCTTTGTCTTTGTGTTGAATTTTTGCATTGTGATTGTGAATTGTAACTGAAGATTTGCGTTGAATGGTGTTTTGGTTCTTTTTAAAAGAAGACTTTGGGGGTTTTGACTCTGTGTGATGGTTGATTTGGTGTGGTGTTGAGGTTTTTGATTTGAGTGTGGTTGGATTGTGAGTTTTAGGTTGTTGGTGAGCGAGTGAGTGAAGGTTTAAGATGGGGAAGAATGAAGAAAAGGAGGCCAATGCTGCCAAAAAGGATGCCAATGAAGAAAAGGATGCCAAGAAGGATGGCAATGCTGGTGAGATTTGTGCACTATTCAATTGTTTTAAAATGTAAATTTGGGGGTTTTGGTGTAACGTTTTGGTGTAAATATGAGAATTGGACTGTGGTCATCGATCATTGTTTGCTGTGAAGATGTGATTTTTTGGGTGTATATTGCGATTATGAATTATGATGTTTTAGTTGGAAGGAAAAAGAAGGTGGTGAAGAAGGAGACTGGGCTTGGGATGACTTACAAGAAAGATGAGAATTTCGGGGAGTGGTACTCTGAGGTATATTGGTGAATTATCGTAGATTTGTTTTTGTTTGTGCTCAATTTGTTTAGAATTTGGTGATATCTGGAGTTTGTTTTTGCAGGTTGTTGTAAACGCGGAGATGATCGAGTATTATGATATCTCAGGGTGTTACATCCTCAGGCCATTGGCCATGACAATTTGGGAGCTCATGCATGTATGTTTTGGTCCTATAGAGTTGTTGATTGATTGTAGGAAGCTGCCTGTGTGAAATATATGAATATCTTGTTAATGTATTGTTTTGTACTCCCTCCGTCCCACAACTCTTACAACGGTTTGACCTGGATTGGTTTTTTATGTGGTTGTTGAATTTGGTATATTTTGATTAGTATAATGTGATTTTTAATGATGGTAGTGGGTTTGATGTGAAAGGATGACAGAGTATGAGGGAGGAGATAGTGGAGTGTAGTTGTGTATTGTGGTTATTTGAATATAAAATTATTTTCAAATAAGGAAATAAAGTAAATGTTGCGAGATTTGTGGGACGGCTCAAAATAGTTAGTGTTGGCAAGAATTATGGGAGGGAGGGAGTATAATTTTAATTAGTAATCCAATAGATGATGTTTTAACTCTTAAGAAACTAACTAACTTGGTATTGCTCTGTTGGAAGTGTCACGTTGTAGGAAGTTTCACGATCAGTGTATTTTTCCTCTGTGGCTCCTTAAGCAGATAGAGGTCTTAAATCTTGATAAACAAAGAAAATGTGTGAGGAGAATTTGCGCTGGCTGTGGTAGGGATTTGGTGGCAGGACAGTTGATTAGGACAAATAAAAATGTGCCATGGGTTCTTGACCTAATCATATCCTTTGACGGATGCCATTTTATGACATGGTGTCCTTTGGAATTACTACTTTCATACTGAAGGTTATGCCATGTTGGAAATGTACCGTGTATTGAGCCACTGCCGTGAATGGCTGGCCTCCCTGTGAATGGCTGGCCTTCCTGCACTCTTCTACTAACTATATCTCAATATTTTCTTATGATTATCTCATCAATTACAATTCAATTGGTGCATTACAAGTCAAAACATTTACATGAAGGAGTCTAGATTTAGAATGTGAAAAGGACGGCGAACAAAGAGAATGCATCTTGGTTAAGGTTATACAGAAATTGGAGTCTGATGTCATCTGGGAAAAGATATAATTTGGAAGCAACCCTTTACACTGGATTGCCCCGAGTTTGAGTATGATTTGAAGAGAACTTCACGGTTCTACTTTTGATTTCTTTGAATCTGCTTGCAAGCATAAAGGATTGAACTCATGAGGTTTCTTAGTATGAAGATGTGTTATACTTCACTATCTATGTCATCTACTGATGTCTTTTTTTTTTCTTTTTCTTTTTTCTGGTTATTGCAGTCATTTTTTGATGCAGAGATTAAGAAGATGAAAATCCAGAATTGCTACTTCCCTCTTTTTGTATCTCCAGGAGTACTGCAGAAAGAAAAGGATCACATAGAGGGTTTTGCCCCGGAGGTGAGATGATGTTCTATATTACTATTTGGTGTGATCCTCCTCAAGACTGCAAAGTGAGATTTCTTTCTCTGATTCATGTAGTTGTCAACCAATAGTTTTTGTTAGGTAGTACCATTTGCTTTATTCTTTTTTCTTCTGTTAATGTTTTGCTATTTGATTTTTATGGATGGAAGTGGAATGATCTCAATCATGTGCTATCTGTTTGGTGGAAAGTCTTTCGTTGTCTCCCCACATCTTCTGGATTGCTGGCATCTTGATTTATGTTTCTTCTCTTTTGTGTCACGTAGAGGTATTCTTTGCTCAAAACCTCATGAAGCGGATATATTCTTTTCAGGTAGCTTGGGTGACAAAATCTGGACAATCTGATTTGGAGGTACCAATTGCAATACGTCCTACAAGTGAGACAGTTATGTACCCTTATTACTCAAAATGGATCAGGAGCCACCGTGACTTACCTCTAAAGTATAATCAATGGTGCAATGTTGTTCGTTGGGAATTTAGCCACCCCACTCCTTTTATCAGGTATCTCTTTATGGGTTTTGGCCAGACATTTGCAAGGCTGGCTGCTCAGTTTTCCTTTTTTTTTTTCTATTTATTTGTTTGAGCTTTTTTATTTGTTTTTTTGTACATCTTGATATCGTTGTTTTACTTTATCTATAAGCTGCCGAGGTTGTGATTCAGATAATGCCCAGTTTTTTGTCCTCCATATTTCGGAAAGTGACTAATTGATTTACTCCCTACGTCTCATAAAAAATGCAATGCTTTTCTTTTTTTAGTGTCCCATAAAAATTGTGACACTTCTTTATTTGGAATTTTTCTTCTTAAAAAATACCAAAACACCTTTACTTTTTACTTTACATCATATCAACTCACCCACTACCCCTTTTCCTCCCTTTTTTTTTGTCTCTTTCCTCTCACACAACCAAAAGAGCAAATAAGTTATTTCTATGAAATTTAACCCACACATAAATTCTGGCTTCAAGTCAAAGTGTTGTGTTTTGTATGAGACGGAGGGAGTATTATGTAGTACAAATCTCTTACACAAAGTAGGAAACAACTTGTGACTGTTCTGCTATGTATTTGCTTGCCTTTCATTAGGAAACTGTTGCAAGGGGTGGCCACCAATTGATATTTCTCAATCTTAGACTTACATACATGCTTATGCAAGTTGCTTATGTGGAGCGAAGTGTAGTCAGTGTGAAGTGTAGTCAGTGTGATGTATCTGACTTGGGGCACTAGGTTTTGGTCGGTTTTAACCCTGATTCTCAGGTTCCATCTGTGCAAGTCTAGGACTCTTAGTAATTTGTTAGGATGTTTCTCCTGCGCTATTAAGAATCCAGGTAGAAGATCCATCTGAATTTCCCTACCCCTGTCTCCCTGGGCTTCTTGGCACTCACATTAGTGAATTAGTTTCCTTTTCTCTTCTGGGACAACGCAAGTGTTGGTGAATTTGATTGTTCCTGTAGATATTCTAATCCAGAAAGTTATTAATGGACCAAAATTTCTATTTAATTTTCTTGATGTCTTGCTATCGATTAGATGTTTGATGTTTTTAAATCCATCAAGTAACTAGATGCTTGTGAACAAATTTTGTGATAATATTTTGGTTTCCCGATGTCTTGTTTACTGGATGGTTTGTTCTGTAGGAGTCGAGAGTTTCTTTGGCAAGAAGGTCACACTGCTTTTGCAACACAAGCAGAGGCAGATACTGAGGTATGATATCGTTTCATGTTACTTTTCTTGAAATTCGGGTCTTGTTGGTAGACTTAGTTAAAGTTTTTAGCCCTTTTATGCTCTAAACAATCTCCTTTTTTAATTTAGCAGAAACATTCTTAGACTTAATGCCATGGCAACGTTGCCCTTTGTCTTTTATACAAAACAGAGGGAAACTTCTCGGGTTTATGTCAGTAATTCAGTGTTGGGGGAAGTAATGATATTTGCGTCTATCTATCTATTATGATGTATACCGTTACACTAAAGTGTCAAACGACGAACCATCAAATAGTGTGTCAGGGTATTAACGGAATTTTAAAATTTTAATGGACAATCTGATAACTTTGATTTATTTAAAGTAAAAAGAAATTCTAAAATCTAACAATCTTGTATGAAATTTCTTACAAATTTATATATTTCAATTTATTAATGGACAATCTGATAACTTTGATTTATTTAAAGTAAAAAGAAATTCTAAAATCCAACAATCTTGTATGAAATTTCTTACAAATTTATATACTTTCAAACTTCTTACAAATTTATATACTTTCAATTTATTTAAATCGAGTAAAAAAGTAATTATCATAATCTTATGTACAAAATCATTCATTAAAGAAATATTCATATGAAAGATCCTAACAACCTTATATATAAAATCATCATTTAACATAGTAAAATATTACTTCCTCCGTCTCAAAGAAATTACAATCGGTTGACTTGACACTATTATTTATGTGTTGAATTTAGGAGGAAAGACTATCTTGCCCTTGTGAGAGAGAGAGAGAAGTGAGGGAAAAGAAAAAGAGAAATGGTAGTGGGTTGGTTGATGTTATATAAAATAGGGATAATTTGATATTTTTTATAAAAAATAAAAGTTGATAAATGAGAAAATATTGCAATTTGAATGGGACGGTCCAAAAAAAGTATCCCAATTTGAATGGGACAGAGGAAGTAAGTTTTTTATAACGATGATCAAATTATAGCTAATCTTATTATAGCTAATCTTATCTACGAAGATATTATATCATATATTTTGCACAACACTATAATTTAGGTAACATATGGAGTATATTTTGATCTTATTTGTAAAATTAATAATTGTTTCGTTATATATATTTTCAAATTATATTTTGGTTCTCATACATTAATGCATTGACGAATACTCTATCTTATTTTATAATTCGATTGTTAGGTTGTTTTTTTTTTCCTCTATCTCTTGATTCAAAATAATAATCGATATTGAGGACTGATATAAATCATATATGTAGACTGTTATATTTAGTTCAAGTTATCGAAAGATGTTAAAATGAATAAGAAAACCTGTTTAATATAAAATGATATAGATAGGTATGTTACTTCACTATGAATACTATTTAGTTTTAGTGTGAATATTCATCTCGTGTAACACACTGGTTAACATTCTAGTATTTGCTAAACTAGTGTTTATAAGCCCGTGCTTTGCACGGGACAACGTTAATATTAAAAAATTATTTTATTATAGTAACTTATAAATAACTAATATATTTCATTTAAAATCACAATTGGATCAAATGTATTATACATACAAAATATTAAGGAAAAATGTCTTTTAGCATGAACCTTATAATGCTTGATATTCTTAAATGACATCTCATGAGATCCTTAAAATAAATAAAGGAGTAGCTTGTATCCTTAGTTTTAGACTGTTTTTTCTTCATTCTTGAAATTAGTCGTTCCACCCTATGAATCATCGTATCACTTAATGAATCAAATCCAACTATTATAATGAGTGATATATAAATTCTTGTTTTTTTTTTTCTTTTTGGTAAAAACACTTGATTCATAGAATAAATAAAGGCTTTAATAATATATAAAAACTGAAAGAGAAGAAATATAAAAGGTTTTGCCTTTTCTTGTATTGATCATTTAATGCGTGGCATACCATGATATCGTACTCTGAATTAATAATATATATTGATTAGTACTCCCTCCGTGCCATGAAAAATACATCTGATTTTTTTTATATAATTTCTTTGTAACCTTTGTGTTGGTAGTGAGATTTAGCGTAATAGTTAAGAATGAGTTTGTTTTATATAATTTTTTGTAATCTTTGTTTTGGTAGTGAGATTTAGCATAATAGTTAAGAATGAGTTTGTAAAGTTACTAGAGAGGTGAAAGGGGCCCCCCCGCTGGGGGGGGGGGGGGGTGTTGTTGGGAGTGGTTACTGGGGTAGTTTGGAACTTTTTGTTGGGGAAAGCTTCCTAATAAAGAAATGTTGCATAATTTGCATTTTGTAGGACGGATGGAGTATTTCCATTTGTGTCTCTGCTAGTGGGTGGGTGCCATTATGGCACGGAACCAAGTGGAACCAATTAGTCTTTGTTGGATGGAATATATCAATTTCCATTTGTTAAGGCTTGCAATCTTGAACCATTTACTGTTATTTTCTTATGAGATTTTCCATGGTGTGTATCTATTCAGGAGAAGAGCAGCATCTCTTTTCTTGTGGTTGGATTTATTTGATAACCAGTTTCTTGCCCATAACTGTTACTCCTATGCTAGGTTCTCCAAATATTAGAACTGTACAGACGAATTTATGAAGAGTATTTGGCTGTTCCTGTGATCAAAGGCAAGAAGAGCGAACTAGAAAAGTTTGCTGGCGGGTACTACACAACAAGTGTTGAGGTATATGGGTTTTGAACATTGCTATTTATGATTATTATTTCTGGAGCTTATGCATATTTAACTGTTTATTTATATCTTCTTATACGTCATTTTTCCTGATTTCTGAGTTAATATTCAATTGGTTCTCTTCTTCTCTAGGCTTTTATTCCCCATACTGGTCGTGGCATACAAGGAGCTACATCTCATTGCTTGGGCCAGAATTTCGCTAAAATGTTTGAAATAACGTTTGAGAATGAGACTAGAGAAAAGTCGATGGTCTGGCAGAATTCATGGGCATACAGTACAAGAACGGTGATTCCACAGCCCTTGCTTATATTGAATCTCTCTCTGTTATGTAGCATGGTGCATGTTACGGTTTGGTTTGGGATTTGACTATTTCCTGTCCCATCCCGACTATTTCGGTTCTTGAAAATTGTCCTGTCCCTTCTTAATTTTTTGATTTTTCTGGAGCTAACTGGTCTCGCATGCATTTTGTTTTTCTGGAGCTAACTGATCTTTGCTTATAATTCAAATAGTACAAAAAAGGGCCACCATGCATAAATGACAACATCATGTGGAATTGATGGATTTTGGTGAATTATTCTTGAAACTGTAACTTAACCATGTTTCATCGCTGAAACTTCGTATAATATAATGAATCAAATTCTAAGATAGTTCACTTTTCATAGAATGGTTCGGTCTGGGACAATCGGGATGGTTCTTAGAACTCTTGTGCCGTATCAGACCAACTTTATGGTTCCCTCTTTGGAGTATTCCCATCCCAACCGCCACTTGGCCGGGACAACTTTGGTACACCCGGCTCGGTCTGGTTAGGTATGTCAGGAAACTGTTGCTCAACCCCTTGTGGTGGTATGTATAGGGGTGAGACTATGCACATCTTCGTCCTCCACATGCCCTCAGGCATAGTGGTGTTGTCTTGGTTGTTACATCTGCCTTTCTGGGACGGGGACAAATAACATAAAGAAATGTAACCAACATTTATTGGAAAAAGCAACCCCAAAGATTTGGGACCAAAAGCGGTTAGCACCATGGAATAAGTTTCTTCAGCTTGCGTTGGGTTAAAAGCCCGGAATGTATTTGCACCATCACCATCTTCAAATAAAGTCTTTTCTACCGTCACACCTGATTTTGTATCCTTCTATTTGGGTTTACGGATTACCTGTTGCATTTTGCAATTGCTTTCTTATTGTTAAATTTTCTGAGTTTTGTTTGCAGATAGGAGTGATGGTCATGGTTCATGGTGATGACAATGGATTGGTGCTGCCACCCAAAGTGGCGGCTATCCAAGTTATAGTTATCCCAATTCCTGTGAAAGGCGGTCCTGAGCAAGAGATACATGACGCTTGTGAATCGACTGCTGCTAAATTGAGTGAAGCTGGTATTCGTGTTGAGGTGGATCTCCGAGGTAATTATCCACCTGGTTGGAAGTATTCAGACTGGGAGATGCGAGGTGTTCCTTTGAGGATTGAGATCGGCCCCAAAGATATACAGAACAGTCAGGTTGGTACTCTGTGATTGCTTCTGTGGTTTGCCTCCTGATTGCAAATTTCAGATTTGTTTGCTGCCGTTTTAGTTTTCGAAATTTTTCTCTGGCAATGAATCAGAACTGTTGCTGGTTAATTTTTCTCCAAAATGAAAAATGAGAAGCAAAAAAAAAGAAAAGAGAAAAGGTTTGACTGCTTTCTGTTCTCTCTTAGTGTAGTATTCGGGACCATGTTGTAAAGAATTGTTACCATATGTAGTATTCTTGGTTTTCAGTATTGGTTTTGTGATTCTGATTTTGGTTCTAGTTTTCATTATTTCAAGCAGCAATACCAAAGCCTATGATGTTTCTATTTTAATGTTTGTTGAGAAATCAACTTTACAAAAAAAAAAAAAAAAAAGAAGCAGTTTTTTATAAGATAAACACATCATGTTGTAATATATATATATATATAAGGGCTTATTGCCCATGCTGCAAGAGCCAGCCATTATACTGCTTCAAACAAGAAAAACGCAGCGTTTAGAGTTAAGGAAAAAAAGAAGAAAATAGGGGGGGTAAAAAAAGGAAAAGGAAACAATGTGCTTCTTCCCTTGGATCCCATCGATTGTAGCAGCATAATGGCCGTCTCTTGCAATATATATATAGGATAATGTTTTGTGCTGTAAAAGATAGCTAAGTAGTTGTTTCAAACCATCAAAATATTGTTTTGAATTGTTTTTTTTTTTTTTTTTTGTCATTTTTGTTTTCTTTTCCCTTTATAATTATTTAGCAAATAAGATGGTTAAAGAAAAATGTTGAAGAACATGAAAACTGTCACATTTATTATAATCCATGTCACAAAGGTAAAATTTTATCAAGTAAAGAGAAAATCATATAATTCCTTATGATTCGAAATTTCTTACATGTCATGGTTCATTTTTTTTTTATTAAGTATCATAAACAAAATCTATGTAAAAAATATAATGTTTTGATGATTTGAAGCAACTACTTAGTTACCTTTTGCAACACAAAATCATTTCCATATATATATATGGATATATGGGCTTAGGTATTTTTAGTCAAGATAGTTAAAGGCATTCATGAAAATGTTGTACACGACATCGATCACTGTCTAAGTTTCAGAATGAGATTACATATTTATGGACTATTTTCAATTTTAGGATTTTTGATTTCAAGGATAGGAAGTTAGAATGATTTCAATTTTGATAATCATGTTTCATATGAGTAGATGATCATATGTGACGATGAGTTTGTTAAAAATTGTTGTCATTTAAAAAAAATTAGTGTCTTTAACCATCTTGCCTTTAGCCCCTTTAACCCACCGTCAATAAACTGTTGCAAAGTAATAACCACCACACATTTTAAAAAATTCTAATTTTTGAATTTAAAAAAGAATGCAGTGGAGATAGTGATGTATCAGTTAATTGAATGCTGCATGCAGTACATTCTTTTCCCTATATATGGGTAAATGACTTATGCTACACGCCTCACAAGTTGAACGACACCATTTTGTGAATAGAAAGACCCAAAGTGACTTTTTTTCTTCACGAACCCTAAATTCGCAGGCTCTAAATTGTGAAAACTAATGTATGTGTATATATATGTGTGTGTGTGAAGTATGAACAGATGTTGTAATGAAATGCATGGTTGGATGTTATCTGACTTGGATGTTGATTATTTCCTTGCTGCATCTT
>JAOVYX010020511.1:0-16953 GCA_035668315.1 Drosera spatulata | reverse complement strand
CTGGCATGGGCAATGAGCATCCACAAGTGTCAAGGCATGACTTTGGAAAGACTTCACACTAATCTCTCCAAGGCTTTTGGATACGGAATGGTTTATGTCGCACTTTCACGCGTTACTAGCTTGGAGGGCCTTCATCTATCTGGTTTCAAGCTTTCCAAGATCAAGGCTCACCCCAAGGTCTTGCAATTCTATGAAAGTTTCGGAATGAAACAGGAAAAGGAGCTCCTCACATACAACCTACGGTCATTAGAGCTAGAAACTTAAGGCGATACTCGAGCTGTGGTGATATCAGTGAAAGATTTCAACCTCATTGTTGCACAAGTTTTCGACAGGGGGAAAAGCTGATGACGATACTGATATGGATTGTTTGTCCTGTACGGCAAACTGCAAAGCTACCTTTAGTGACACCTACATTTTTCATGTAGAACTTGGTTGAGTTGAATGTACGGATTCCTGGGGACGGAATGATTGAAGACGATAATCCCCATTGGTTCGTGTTACTAGCCGCCATTACAGAGTCATGTACTTGTTTAGGACTGTTCTAGCATCTTATTTGTATTTACAGTTTTCCCATTGCCCGGGATGATTATGGTAAATTTATGCTTTCATTAGCGAAGAATGGTGGTATGGCCTTTCTCTGATGTTTCTGTGAACTCGCTTTCAGCACAAGCGTGTTTTTTTCCCTATGGTGGTATGGCCTTTCTCTGATGTTTCTGTGAACTCGCTTTCAGCACAAGCGTGTTTTTTTCCCTTCATCAGCTTCATTGTTCTGGATTATGATTTTAATGATTTAATCTGGCTAGACAGCAGCTCGATCCCCAAATCCATCTGGTATCGTAGCTGTTATATCCCGTTTGTTAGTTTGATGCAGGAGATGCGTTTTTGAGGTGAAAAGTTCACTATTAGTCAATAGTCGAGCAAATTCAAATATGATGCTCTCTGGATCAAGTTTAGGGTTATCGTTTATATTAGAAGGTAAAACACAAACATCGGTGCCCCCATGCAGGATCGAACTACAGACCTTCAGTTTACAAGACTGACGCTCTACCACTGAGCTATAGGGGCTTTCGTGCCCCAATTTCGCAAAATCATATTAGAAGGTATTTTTTTTAGAAAAAATCACGACAAAGGAAACAGTTTTATCTTCATACTCTGATTCGAAGTTCCTCGAATTCGCATTTCTCGACCGCGCTCGCCACTGTTGCTTCAATGGAGCCGACGTTCGATCCGGTTCGCTCTCACAATCCCTTGAGTCGTTTCTCCACATTCGTCATTCTCGTTCTCGTCTTTCCACTAACCCTATAAATCGTTCGTTCGCAGGATCTGATTCACGCGATTTTCAAGCACGTTTGGCGACGAAGAGCCCTAGGTTCATCGATTCATGCATTATATGCTCGATTATGTGATTGTGTGGTTTGATTTTGTGTTTGCGGTCCGATTGTGTATTTTGTGGTTTGGTTTTGATGTGGTTTTGTTGGTTCTGATGGTGTTTTGATGTTGCAGAGAAGGAAAAGGAGAGGGAGAAGGAGAAGATGGAGTTCGTGGAAGCAGCGATGGAAACTGAGGTGGTTAAATTTGTGAAGAATGTGTGTTGTTTCATTGTTGCATTGGTTTGATGGTAGGTTGCGATTGGAGATGTCAAATTGGTTATTGAACAACGTGAGTGTAGCGATTGAAAATGTCAAATTGTTGATTGAACAATGCGAGTGTGGAGACTGAGGTTGTTAGATTCAGGCTGAATATGTGTATTCTTCATTGTCATGTTGAGTTCCAATGTTTTAATAATGTGCTGCAATTGGACATGTCGAATTCTTGATGGAACGATGAGTGTTGGGATTGTGTGTTTACAATGTGAAAATGAGGGTGCAAGGTATGTGATTATGTGTATTAAAGGAAGATTTGTGGTTGGATGAAAAAGGTTACGGTATGGAGATGTGTTGTTGAGTGGCATTGTTCTATATATTGTCGAGATGTCTTATTACAAGGCTAGCATTCTAGAGATTGCAGCAATGAGGTTGTGGTCTGGTGGTGTGGATGTGATGACTTTAGGACGTAATAGTTCAACAGCACTCAAACCGAGTCTGATCCTGTTGCATGAGATTGAATACATGAATACGTGACATTTTCTACCTTGTTGACATTTCCTGTATGCATGGGACACCACGAAAATGACGTGATTTGTGATTCTAGAAAAAAATTTGTTACATTGTTTAGTTTATAGTTTAGGGACGAGGATTTGTGGTCAGCTTTGTTATTTTCTGTGGTATCGAGCTACTCAATTAGCTAAGTGTGAAACGTAATTTAGAAGAGGGCTTCCTTTTGAGCACACTCATTGTTTCTGAATTGATGCTTGAAATCGGATCATGGACTGTTGTAGTTAGCTTGCTTGAATTTTGTTGGGGTCGTGGTTTAAATGAAGCATCATGCACATTCTCTGGTTGTCTTCGGAGTGTAAAATGAGTGTAGGAGGCTCGAAATGTGATGTTGACAGTGTTGAGCTTATTTTGTAGTGATATTTCCTTTTCTGAAGAGATGATTGTGTCTGTTGCTTGTTTATATGGACTGTTTCTTGTTCTCTAGCAAAGATGAATTGACTACTTGTGATTGCATACTAGTATCACCCTACCATTTCCGGAAGTAAATTTTGTCATTTGACAATGCTGTTAATTCTTTCTGCAGGGAGGTGCGGGGACGTCTAAGAGAAATAGACTGACATCAGGTATTATATCCAGCGTCCTTGAAATCTTTTCGTGAATATTACGCATAATTCTCAGCAGTATAACTACACTATAACAAGACCTGTAGAAGGTTTTGCAAGAATTCTGGTCTAGTGATTAGTGCTTTACAAAAATCCCCAATTACCTTGTTATGTTGTTGTTGTTCTTCTTCTTCTTCTTCTTCTTCTTCTTCTTATTATTATTATTATATTTAATCCAAAGCCATCTTTGCTTGTATTAAAAAAAACCAACGTTTTCGCGAAGTTTGTCTTCTGAGGCTTGGTAGTAGGTTCCATCACCTGGCCCTGTGTTGGTTTTCGCTTGGCAACGTATCATACTCAGTTTCGGTGTCAATGTGATTGGGTACTAATTGTCTATGGTTGATCATCTTTGGTATGAGTGGATTTTTATTTGCAATATTCCATTCGGCATGCTCATTGGATGATCCTTATGTTGGATTATATCAAGGTGAATCATGTTTGGTGTAACTTCATTGCAGCTAATGCAAATGCACTGAAGCTGAGCTGTGAACTCCTCCGGCTCTTTGTCACAGGTTCTAACCATTTACATACAATTTCGCTGTGCCAGCTATGGCTCTTGTTTTAATTATCAAACTATGGTTTGTAAGGATCCTTTTTTTTTCTCTCTCTTTTTTCCAATGGCTGTTTTTTAGAGGCGATTCAAAGAGCTGCCACGATTGCTGAAGCAGAAGGGCTTACGAAGATGGAAGCTACTCATTTGGAGAGGATTCTTCCACAGTTGCTCCTCGACTTCTAAGGTACTATAGGGACACAAAAGTATGACGATATAGCTTCTTTATTAACAGCTCTTGTGAATAGAATCATTAGTTGAAATCACAAACTTCATTCTCAGAATCTGGTATTGTCCGAAGACCGCACCATTATATTTTTGTTGACAATATCTGAACGTGTCTCCTTGTTTTTGAACAAGAAATTTCTTCATTCCCTTTTCCCTTCAATGATTAAGATGAAGCTTCCTGTTAGACCAGTCAATGTTGTCGTGCTTCTTGGCCAAACTTGACCTAGTCTGCGTAATTTATGTACGATGTTCCTTCATATTTTTTTCTGTTCTTTTGAGAAAATGATGGAGATTAGGATACCAGTAGTGTGACCCTTATGAGTTCGAGTCATTTGAATCATGCTTTGCATATCAGCCATATCAAATTGGTGTCGTGTCCTCAATGACGCATTCAACTGATTAGCATTGATGATAATCTCCTTGATTAATTAAGTAGATTCAACAGGGAAAATTTTCTGTGACCCTGTTTCAGGCCAACTTATTGTTTTGCAAACCATCAACTCGCGCTTGGTACTCTTTCTTGAGGAATCAAATTTTACATTCATGGATACATTGCTTTGGCGTAACATTTTGTGTAGGAACTAGTGCTTCACCATGAATTGCATGTGCTTAAACGTTCGTGTATGCATTTGCATCATATTTATACATTTGTCTTGGCAATAAACATACACTTAGCCGGAGTTTATTTGGGACAGCATCACCCCAACCTCCTTACTATTAGGCCTTTGCTTAGGATCCTCAAGGGTGCAGAAGCAAGCAATCTTCAGAACCTGAAGCATCTGTTCTTCCTGCCCGTTCCCTAGTAGCTTGTCGTCGATCGCTCTTGTAGGATCTTCCGATGTCATAACGTTTCTCACCCACTTGACCAAGCTAAACTCCTCCGCATCCTGGAAGAACTGATCGCTAGGAAGCTTTCCCGTCATGAGTCCTGCTAGCAACACCCCGAAGCTATAGATATCGCATTTGTCTGTGAACTTGAGAGTCTGATGGTACTCGGGTGCGATGTACCCGAAAGTTCCTGCCACGTTGGAACTCGTGACATGGGTGTTAGCTTCTGGCATCACCTTTG
Source organism: Drosera spatulata (assembly GCA_035668315.1). Lineage (NCBI taxonomy): Eukaryota > Viridiplantae > Streptophyta > Magnoliopsida > Caryophyllales > Droseraceae > Drosera > Drosera spatulata. Next base: position 12,348 of record JAOVYX010020511.1, on the reverse strand, counting down.
CAAGCCCGAAATCCGTTATCCGAGCTTCCATGTCATCGTCCAGCAACACATTTGCTGGTTTGAGGTCTCTGTGAATGATCTTGGGTTGGTTATTCATGTGGAGATACTCCAGACCCGAAGCTATCCCGAGCGCTATTCTGAGTCGAGTTGGCCAATCCAATTCTCTCAACCCTTGTGCAACCTGAGTCATAGCATCCTGCAAACTTCCGTTCTTCATGAACTCGTACACAAGGTAATGGCAGTTGGGTCTCGATACATGAGCCAATAGGGGAAGAAGATTCCGATGTCGAATCCGACCAACTGTTTTGATCTCCGATCTGATTTGTCGCATTTGCTTGTGTAGTTGCCTCGACTCCTCCTCCGCCAACTCTGCCGCTTCCTTAGGAGGTTGGATCACCTTCTTGATCGCGATCATCTTCCCGGCTTCTCCCGGTAACTGAGCTCTATACACTTCTCCGCATCCGCCTTTTCCAATCATTTCAAACCCCGCCACTCCATCTTCCTTCTCCAAGAAAGCAAGATCTTCCTCTTTCTTGATCAACGGGCTGAAGATCGATATCCCGATATCATTTCCACCACCAGTGACCAAAACAATCAACAGCTTCAACAGGACCGAGAATATCATCCCCGTAAATCCCCCAGCGACACCTCCAACAAGAAATCCTGATATCCATGTACCCATCTTGTGTTTCTTGTGATGCTTCTTCGTCACAGATGATGACGAAGGAGCCGGAGCAGGCGACAAAATTGGGCTAACACCCCTGCTTGATTTCGGCGCCAGAGCAGCAGAACTATGATTCCTTCCGCTTCTCCCATCAAGCATGAACCTCCTAGGCACAACACTCTTCCTTCTTATTTCACCTGACTCATCATCATCATCATCTCCAACCTCTTTCAAAACCGGAACCGGTCCTTCGAGGTACTCATTCCCGGACACATCAAACACCCTGAGATTCCGAAACGACCTCAACGACACCGGAACCTTCCCTGTGAACATGTTCTCGGATAGCTTAAGCACTTCCAGGTTCGGAAACTGCTTCAAGAAACTCAACTCCCCGGAAAACCTGTTATTAGACAGATCAAGAACTCTCAACCTGACCAACTTCCACAGCTCCTCCGGCACCTCGCTGGAGAACCCGTTATCCCTGAGGTCAATCACCTCGAGTCTCCTACACTTGACGATCTCGCTAGGAAGACGATCAGTGATCTGATTGTCTCCTAGGGACAGCTCCCGGAGCTCCGTCAACCAACCAATGGCCGGAGAGACAGAGCCCCGGAGGAATTTTGACGTGAACTCGAGACGCGTGATTCTCAAATGTGATGTGTGGTTCGAGAGCTTGGCATCGCAGGTTACTCCGTGGATGGTGCTGCAGGGATTGGTGTGGAAGGAATGTGGGTGGCCTAGGCGTTGTGTTATGATCATGAGTGCTTCATGATCTGATCGGTCGAGATTGAGTTTCGCCTCCCCTAGGAGCGAGACGAGGAGGAGTAGGGTGGTGGTGGTGGTGGTGAGTGTCGGTTTCATTGCCGGCGGCGGCGGGGACGTGGCGGGTGAGGCGGGGCTTAGTAGTTGTATTTTTTTATTGGTGTGAATTGGATTGATTTATAAGAGTATTCAAAAGCTGGATTAACGGGAAAAATCTGATTGCCGTGTGGAAAAGTCTTAGGTGGGGTTAGGTGGGTCCCATGGTGAGCTTGATTTTCCATTCGGGAGTATTTGACTGGGAGAACGATGACTTGGAAATTCCTAGTTTAGTCTGCAGTCTACGGTCTCTGGCTTTCATCCTTTTTATTTTTCTTTAATTTTTTTTCCTTTGGATTATATAGAAACAAGATAAAAGAGCTGTGGCACCACTTACAAAATCCTTTTTAATTATTTCTCCATTTCAAAAAAATTATAATTTTTTTATTGAATACGTATGACATTATTTTTTGAGAAAATATCGTGAAACGTTAATGATATTAAATGTTATGTATTATAACCGTATATCAATAGGAAAAATTAAATCACGTCGTTTAAATAAGTAATGAAACTCCTTAAATTACGTATCGAATAATACAATAGGAGAGAAATATTATAATAATTATGGGAGTGATTTTTTTTAAATTTTCAAAATTTCAAATTTTTTTAAAACAGTTATTTTTAAAAAAAAAATATGAGAATTGCCCACATCCAATATAAAAGTGGATGCTCCATCATCCACGAATAAGATCTCAATGATGATCCTTTTATAAATTTATAAAATATTCGATTTGATTCGAATTCAAATATAATTGGATTCATGAGTTGTTGGATATATGTTGGTTTTTATTTTCATCGTGGGGTAAAATTTATTGATTTCTCTTGTTCATTGGTTTAGGTTGGAATCTTAGTGGATCTTGCATAGCTTCTACTTTTAGTATGGCTAGGTCAGGGATTGTTCTTTTCGTTTCATAATAAATATATAATATATTTTTTTTAATGTTTCATAATAATTATAACATTATTTCATTTGAATTTTCTTCAAAAATTTTCAAAATATTCTTATTTTTTATTTTATATCAAATCAATTCATCCCATTGTTATTTTTTTTTTTCATTCTTTTTCTCTCCCCTTACTCTCACATAACCAAAAAATAGTTTAGTTTTTATAAAAAAAAGTCAATCCATACATAATTTTTTGTAAAAAATCAATCGGCGTTTATTATCGAACGGAGAGAGTATATGTTTCTTATAGGTTTTGGTATGAATTTCCGTTGGTTTCGGATTTATTGCACCCAGTTGAATCTCTCGACCATGGATGGTCCTGGAAATAAGGTTACATATTCATTGTAGTTTTTCAAGCTAACAAGTAAAATCCATAGTATGTGAACCCTGTATCAGTGTCTCTGAACTATAATATCGTTATATCTGATCAGGATTGAGTACTGATAAAATGGATACTAATGTTATTAATTGATTTTAATTTAATGTAACGTAGTTTTGGAATTGAGCGTCAGGCTAAAGTCGTCCACGTGCGAGACCCGATAACTTCACAATTATTTTCGGGGGTCATAAAAACGACTTTGGACTGAGGCTGGAAGCCTGGAAGCCTGGAAGCAAGACTACCGAGACAACTAGACAAGTTGAGTTTACTTGGCCTTTTACAACACTGCCCCTGGAGAGAGACTAAGAAAGGGAAATCGTTGAACACGTCGCGAAGGAATTAAATGGACGAAAAAGATCGACGAAACAGAAGCGCATGAAAAGGATTGAAGAGCCTGGATGTAGACTTGGGTCACGACCGGGCACGGACCGTCTTTTCTACAGGGAGAGGTTTTAGACTCAATGCGAGATTGGGTCCATATTTTATTAATGAATCTATAAATAATATTATATTAGATTTAGTTGGTTATTAAACGAAATGCATTGTTATAGAGATTGTGAGATATTTTTTTAGGATTCGAACAAAACATAAGTTGAGATTGAATGAGTTGAAAAAGATGATCATTATAATCGTGTGATTCGATCAATTGGTTGTTTCTTGTGGGTTTTTTCTCCCAACGATCGGATTTTTTCACGTTAAATCTCGTGTGTTATCGTTTTAATTCTTGTTCATGTTAATCATTGCTTAATTGTAATATTCTGATCCATCGAATTTTCGGGTCTGATTTGTAACAGAAATATATACTCTATCTAAGAACACTTGCATTATATTATGTAAAATAGAGATTCTGTAAAAAAAAAAAAAAAAAAAAAAAAAAAGAAAGAAAGAAAGAAAAGTATAGCGATGATGTGGTAAAAAAATGAAAATCATATTAAAAAAGTATATTAAAACCTTAAAGGATAAACGTTATAGTGTGAGAGTGAGAAATTTGATAAAGTTATTACCTCCGTCCTAAAATTTTTGCATCGTTTTATCAAAGCATTCCGCCCCAAATTATTTACAACATTTTCATATTTGAAAAGTATTGTGTGGTTAGGAATTAAAGAAGATGGAGAAAGAAAAATTATGTAGTTGAGAATTAGAGTTGAAAGAGAAAGAAGATAAATCTAAATTTGCGTACATAGTGAATGTTATAATTATATTGGGACGGAGGGAGTATCAAATTACTGTAGCATTTTCTATTTTTATAGATCAATTTACTTTAGCATTATGTATAACGAAGAGTGAAAAATAGAATTTCTGATGCAAGTGCTCTTACATAATAAAGATAATATTTTCGTGTATGAGAAATTATAGATTATAGAGCTTATATGATTCTTCCTTCGTTCCATAATTGTTATAACGACAAATACAACAAGATATTTTGTTTTTATTCTTAAAGATATAAAAAAAATATTTTTTTTTTACGCAGCATAAATATTCATAACTTGATTTATTATTAATATTGGGAAATGCTATTTGCAAGACCGTATTTATTATTATCAAGACAGGTTGTGAGAGAGAAAATTTTAATCAAAAAAATATTTGTGAGTGTATTGTCTTGAAAAAATTAAATTTCGTCTTGAAAATATCAATTCCCTTAACATTTCATAATAATTTAATAATAAAACAATAATTAATCATCATGTAAAACTTTTGGGATTTCATAATAATTAATCATCGTGTTATTCTTCATTTATTGTTTTCAAAAGACCTTTATTACCGTTCCATTTATTGTTTTTTAAAGACCTTTATTACTATACCTCTATATGTTTCCGTTTTTACCTGGGTCCCATTCTGATATCAGAGCAATGAAGTTTTTTTTCTGTAAGAGAAGACGAGTATATCCCAACTTATTAATTTATCAAACTGGTTTAGTATCATTTTGGTCGGTCTTGTTTAATCATGTTGGTCAGTCATAAAAGATGGTCCCGATGGGTGATCCCTGTTGGTTTAAGAGTAAATTGATACATTAACACGTTTAGATAACATTAATAAGATGAGTATAGTTTTTAAAGTTTTTTCCAAAGGTAAAACTTTGCGGTCTTATCACCAAAATCTAGCATCCCAGGATGATTGAACAAATAGTAGTGAAATTTTCGTTCCTAATTTAGATCGTTTTCTATATGTGGAAAATACCTGTCGTATCATTCTAAGAAATTTATAAAATTGGTATCTTCAATTTCAAACAACTATATTATATCAAAACACATGAGAAAAGTATTTCAATTGAAAATGATTTTCATAGAATACATGCACTTAATTTCGATATAGTTAATTCTTATAAAAATGCTGGATATAATTATTTACATTATGGTTGTCTTCAAATTAGTATAAAGCCATTAGCTAGACGAGGATTAAATCGTCCTATTTTAGTGGCATTAAGAGATGCTACTATGTATAAATATAATGAATCTCAAATAACTTTAGTCTAATCTAATACTTGTAATAACCCAATATTTTTTAATTGTTATCCAGACTTTATGGTCGATTTACATGATTCTACCATTCTTAATACCTTGGTTTTGGATATTCATACTAGAAATACTAATGCTCAAGCAAAGCGAAGGGAATTCCTAGTTACTTATAGATTAACCTTTAAAATCTTAGACAGAGCAAATACTAAATCACTTATTAAGAATAAACCAGTGCATACAATCCTATTAGAGACAAATCCTGATAATGAATTCCTAACACCTAAATTACTCAAGTGGAATGAGATTGAATTTCCATAACAATGGAAAGTTTATCAAGAACATCCTCTTTCGGATATTAAACCTGATTCTACAGTTTCTCAAATTATAGACAATTCAGATAGATCAACTACTATACGATTTAATTCAGGAAAAAAAACACGTATGGAATTATCTAGATCTTCTTCAAGTAGAACCTCAACATCAATTAAACTACCAACGTTATCTTCTCAGTATGAATCCTTAAGATATTCTATTTGTACAATTCAAGATAAACTTAAAGGAGTTAACTTTAATACTCCAATAACTCAACCAATATATGGACCCTCTTCTCCAAACTTTTCTCAAATTAGATCAGATATGTTAGGCACAGAATATAATCAATTGAATGTTATTGCTTTAAAACAAATTAATGACAATAATTTTATTATTGATAAAAACTATTTACGTGCTGACTTTGACTCTCTTAAGAATCAATTCAGACGTGAATGGTATTTCAAAACATTTTCTACAGTCGAAACTTTACATATACGAAATGTTTGGTATTCAAAAATGAATAAACTTAAGGCTAATATTCTTTCTTTTATTGGTTACCAAGTTACTTATACACAAAAAAATATGCATATGCCCACTATTAAAGAATTACTTATGATTAAACAAGAGGCTACAACATGGATTACTACTGATAATAAAACTTATCATAGTCCTCATCCACCTTTAGAAGAAATCCAATTAAAATATAATAATACTAATCTAGTTGCTAGCCCATTTAAGCAACCCATGAATATTAAAAATGATAGGACTCTTATTTTTAAAGATATGCAAAATGTTTATCAACAAAATAATTATACTAAAAAATTATTACATACAATATCTGAACAACTGAACGTTGTACGTCATCACATCGATCATAGGCCTTCTAATATTTCTAAGCTTAAAAAACCATTGTTTATTCCACCCTATTATTCGTCTCAAGAAATAGTTCAATTGAAAAATTCAAGAGATGATCACTTGAAGGAAATTACACCGTTTGGCATTATCCTCTTCTTCTACAATTTTTTTTCCAAATATTTCTAACATAGTTTCCACGTCAAAGTCAAAGCAAGTTTCTATCCCCTCGTCCACTTCACATCTTAATATTATAAAAGATATTGACAACCTTGAAATAATATTCCATGATTGTAACACTTCTCCTGCCCTAAACAAAATTTCTCACAATAAGCACCCTCAATTATATTATCCCGAAATCAAAATAGGATATTTTAAATTTTCACAACTTGATATGGCTCTCGAGGAACGTCCCTAGCATAATCAAATGCAATATTCTGGTGATTCAATTATTGAATGGGATTTAGATGGCAAAAGTGAAATTGAAATATTAAATATTTTACAACAAATGACTATGACCAGCTTAGCCTGAAAATAATAATTCTGATGTTCAATGTGTTCGCACTCTAATTTTTGATTTTTTTTTCGATCAGCTTAAAAGTTGATGGGATTCATACCTTACTTAGAATCAAAAGGATGAAATTCTAAATTCAACAAAAAATATTGAAGAGCATATTCAAGGTCAACCACCACAAGTAAAACAAGAATAAAATGCTTTAAATATGCACCATCATGAAACATTTCATAAGAGATTCTACTCAATTTATGCAAACGAGTGCTGAAATATTAATTAATCTTAGATGTCCAACTCTCCATGATTTTCGTTGGTACAAAGATATATTCTTTAGCAAAGTTTATTCTAGAGAAGATTCTCAATAGAATTATTGAAAAGAAAAGTTTATAAGTTGTCTTCCTAAATTATTTATCGAAAAAGTAAGACAACGAATCCAAGATACCAATAATGGTGAGGTCCCTTATCCTAATTTATCATATGGTGATCTTATTTCTTATATCAATACAGAAGGATGAGCTTAATGTACTGATTTGCAACTTAAATGCAAAATGTTCAATGAACATTCTCAAACTCATAAAGAACTCAGAAATTTCTATGCTCAATATAGGTTAGAAAATCCTAAACCTCCTTCTTATAAACGTAAATAATATTCTCGACCTTATAAAAGAAAATTTGGTTATACTAATGATCGTAAAAAATATATAATGCATTCTCCAGACAAATCTTATAAACAACAACGACCTACTAAAAACCATACTAATAAATTTTTCAAATCAACAATTAAATGCTTCAAATGTTATCGCTTTGATCATATGGCTAATAAATGTAACTTTAAAGAGAGATCCAATTACACGGCATTCCAGATTTGAATGAACAATACACATTTTTGTGGAATGCGTCTATTATCTTCGACCGTATATTCACTCATGGTTTGTTCAGTTCAAAAAATTTCATCCCACTGATCTATGGTCTATTCCAGATCAATGGTTTATTCCAGATCAATTGATCATTGGTTCAATCCCAAAAGGAAAGGAAAATCACTAAATTATCTTTAGATACCGAGATCAAAGATCAATTAGTTAACTTACTCATTTCTGAAAATGAACAAGATAATGATAATATAACCGACAGTAATTCTGAATCGTCCAATAATGAAATTCATCAGATTGATTCCAGTGATTTTTCTCATGAAACTGGTGACAATGAATGTCAAGGATTATATTCTTGTAATAGTATTAACATGATCGGCAAAGATTCTTCTAAAATCATATTAGAATTAATTGATCAAGTGCAAGACCCTGAAATACAACGAACATATTGAACTTAATATAGAGAATTATTATTTTGAGAAAAAGGAAATTAAATTCCACAACCCTTTAATATTAATAAAATAATTAAAGAATGTACACCCAGCTATTCGGCTATAACAATTTCAGATCTACAACGAGAATTGAATGAAGTAAAATTACAAGTCAAATAATTCCAAATGAACCAATACAATATTACCCAACAGTTTTCTCAATTATAAACTTCTCTACCTTCTATAAGTCACAATGAACCTGATAAGGACAATGATGAACATTTTATAAGTCAGATTAATCACATAGTATATCAAAAATGGTTAATTTTAATCAAAATTAAAATCCAAGATTTTGAATTATAAATCATTGCTTTGGTTGATTCCAGAGCGGATCAAAATTGCCTTCGAGAAGGAATCGTCCCTTTAAAATATTATGAGTTAACTCATGAACGTCTACATGCTGCTCAAGGAACATCTTTAAACATTAGATACAAATTATCAAACACTCATATCTGTAATCAAGGTTATTGTTTCAAGACCTCCTTTATTCTAGTTAAAAATCTATCACAAATGGTAATTCTAAGCACACCTTTTATAACTCAAATTTATCCTTTTAAGGTTAATCAAGAAGAAATTCATACTATAATATTTGAAAATCAGGTAACCTTTCGATTTTTATCTCCATTAAGTGAGAAAAGTATTAATATTCTCAAAGAATATACCATTACCAAACAAATAAATATTATTCATAAAAAATAGTATATACAGGATCTTCAATCAGCCATACAACATAAACGAATAGAAGAACACCTATTGAAATATGAAATTAAACAGAAAATTCAGGATTTAGAAGCCCTATTTAAAAAAGATATTTATGCAGATACTCCAAATGCATTTTGGCAACGAAAACGGCATATAGTCACTTTACCTTACGAACCCAATTTTCAAGAAAAAACATATTCCTACTAAAACAAGACCTATTCAAATGAATCAGGAATTACTCGAATTTTGTGAAAAAGAAATTCAAGGATTAGTAGACAAAGGTTTAATTAGGCCCTCTAAATCACCTTGGTCATGTGGTGCATTTTATGTTAATAATCAAGTCGAAAAGAAAGAGGTGTCCAAAGATTAGTGTAACGCCCCCGACCTTCCGCGTCGGAAGACACGTGAGCGTTGTACCGTCACGAACCCGATCCGTGACAAGGTCAAACAAACCGAATGGGTTGCAGGGGTACAACAGTCAAGGAACTATGAACAGTAACCGAATTCATATGTTACAGTCCCAAATTCCTGTTTGGTTACAATCATTAATACGAATGCTATGCAGATCATTTATTACATTTAAACGATATAGACATCTGATCTGTCATAATATCCAAAATACATGGATTCATCTATATACAAGCAAGCTCTCTCTAAGAGGTTTCAGGTGCTACTAAGGGCATACCTGCAATTGAAAAACATAACCGTGAGCTAATGAAGCTCAGCAACATCAGGTGTATGAATCCCAATTATAGGGAACTTCCGCTAACGGTTATGACGGCTGTCGAAAATCCCTAAAATATTTTAATATATATAACAAAATATGAGCGTCATTTCACACAACATCATTTCTCATTTCTTTACATGACTTTGTGTTGCTTTTAAGAGTCATTCCTTTCTTTTGCAGATAATTAGGGTTCGTGACTCGACTCAAAAACAGCAACAACTCCAAGGATATGACCAACTCGGAGTACAGAGTTAAGATAAAGTGTCAATCGTCAGCCGGGTTACCCAATAGATTCTGTTTTCGCACCTGCCTACTGTGTGCGTCGCCTCGCACCTCTTGTGCGTATTCAATGAGGTATCGTTTGCCTGTATTGAGATAATTTGGGCCTCCCTACAGAGAGCAACCCGTAGCCCCGCCACAACGACGTAGAAGCCGCCGCATGCATGCAAAAAGGATGGGGAATGGCCATCGCTCCCTAGCTAGTTTTCACACGTGACCTTGACTCAGATGATAATACAAGAGTGCAATGACTCAAACCCAAGCCACCAAGGCTATTCAAAGATACAGATGATCGCAACGGATGGAAGAAAGGACACCATGTTCGACCTTCTCAACAAATTCAAAAAAATGACCAATGATCCAACGGATCCACAAGGGATGTCAATGCCATCCTTATCAGTTCAACGAGGCTATGTTTCTTATTTGTTTGTTTTTCATTAGTTCACATGGATAGTGTAACTATACTTCACATCCTCCGTTCCCTTTTTATTAATCATTTAACGGTCGCTTGCATTTATTTTCCAAAATGGTACATATATTATAAGGGTATATTGTAGTTCATTTCAACCCAAATACCCCATCACATGTCAAACGTGATCGTTTATGCACGTTTGACGATTTATTTTCATGCGTAGGTGTTATATAACTCAAGTACGTATTTAGGTTTAAGGTTCGAGGCACGAAAATGTATTTTTTCTAGGCAGAAAGCCGTCGCGGGCACGACCGGACGTATAGCGGGCGCGACGTCACTGTGCAGGAAATTCCCAGATTTTCCCTCGTCGCGGCCGCGACGCTCCCCCGTCGCGGGCATGACAGATCTCCGTCCAAAACCTACAGGAAACTTCCCTGTCCATCCCCGGATCGTCCAATTCGCATTTTTAAGCGTCCAAATCATTCCACACATGTCTAACACAGCATAAACACGTCCTAAAGCATGCACGGACGTGTTTGAATCGTGTGAATGAATAAAAAAGGTGTATCGTACGAGTGAGGTTACCTCGAACGTGTTTGGTTTTCTTATGCACACGATCACACGAGCGGATCCCTTGGTGTTGTCTGGACGAGCTGTCGATGTTTAATCTTCTCCCGGCCTGTTGTTGCCTTCGTCTTGCCGCACCGATGATGATCGTGAATATGGTGGTGGTGATGATCGTTACTTGATGTTGTTGTTGATGATGATGATATTGTTAATGACAAAGATGATGATGGCGGCTGCAGGGTAGTTGACCGGCTGCTGGTGGTGGTGGTGGCAGGTGAATAATGGTGGTCGGCAGTATGAAGTGGAGGTGGGAGTGGTGGTGAGGAAATGGAGAGGTGCAGGAGAGAAGAGTGGAGGGAAAAGGAAGAAAAGGTGAGTTAGGTAAGGTGGGTGATTATCCCACGTTTCGTCCCACGAAGTTTCTCGTTCAATCCATTATTCACCCAAATTTCGTAATATTAATCCACGAAAAATCTATTTGCATGATAGATTTATTTCGTCCCACGTAATAAAATATGACCTCCCGAGTCATAATTCATTGTTTTTGGGATTAAATCGATAATTCTTGCGCGCAACGTTTATAAATAACAATGTAACGTTATTCGTTCGTAACGTTTATTGGCGCGTTCAACAAATCATCCTAAATATTCCATCGTCATATTTGATTTAATTAATCAAATATTTTTCTTGGATTTAAATATATAACCTTTTAGCACGATTTATTTTAAAATCGTAACGTTATATATTCATCTCAAAACTGCCAAAATTCTCTTGTATTACATCAACTCACAAACAGAGTGTCAATTTGGGAGGTTGTCTTTTGGACCCAAAATCATGCCTACTTTACTCTCAAATAGTTCTTCTTCCCTTCTCTAAAGACTCACAAACACCCCAAAATTATAATACTTTCGTCACGATCCTTCCATTTTCCTCCTCTCCCTCATATTTTGTACTCACAAACAAATCCTTAAGGGTTAGGGTATTTATGACTTTTCAATTTTTCTGTTAACAGTATAAGAAAAAAATTAACCGTGATATTTTTGTCCAAAAGTTCAGGGGGTCTTGAGCCTGTTTTTAAAGTTGGGGCATTTGAGTGTAAATTTGGGATAGTTGGAGGGGTTATGTGTATTTATCCTTTTTGGGTCCCTCCTAAAAAATGACTTTGGTGTGTTTATTGTGTAGAGTACATTCTTAAATCTATTACTCCCTTCATGCCACTAAAATTACGACATCCGTATATGTAACTGATGCGTGCCGTCGTAAGCACGTCAAATTTATATTTATAAGAGTACCCACTTCACTCTATAAATATGGAGTTAAAT
>JAOVYX010020510.1:0-16954 GCA_035668315.1 Drosera spatulata | reverse complement strand
TTGACCGAAGTCAACGGGCGTGGCCAACCTGAATTTTGAGGCTAGTGGGATTCGAACTCAAGACCTTCAAAAAGAAGGTTGAGTCGAACACCACTAGACCAACCCAGGTTGGTTCACTTGCTTTGATATTTCATTACTCAACTTCGCAAAAAACTTGAGTTTATGGTAGGAGATTCACAATTTATTTGTATATAATACACACTAAAAATGAAGCTAGCATGTTTTTGCTTATGTTATTTTCCTTAAAATCTTTTTACATGAATACCAAATCTTTTCTCGTGTTTTTTTTACAGGTACATATAAGTTATCTATTAAATTCAAGGGATAATTTTCGTCAGGCACCACCTCCCACACTTCCCCATGTGAGATACAGTGAAGTTGAAGGGCATTTCAACATCCTGATCCCTTTTTACCACATCATTAAGCTGCTCTTCAGCCATGGAATAAGGCCAGCTTATGAGATGCTTGAGGATAAGTTACAGAAAGGGCATGTTGCATAGAGTCTCTACTTGAGGCTATTCATTTTTCAGAATTGCATAAGATGATATAGCTCTTCTATGTCTGACAGATGTATGCACACCATCATTACCCACCATAACTAATAATCATATCTTGAAAACACTAAGAATCTGAGACCAGTCGTTGCTTTTGCTGGTTTACTGTATATTGCCTGGATTTGAAAAACGATATCTTGTTGTCGCCAGATCATTGTTCTAAATAGCGTCTATAGCGGCCGCTATAGCCTTTTTGACCCCTTTCCCCTACGCTATGGATTAAATATCCGCTATGAAAAAAAAAAGGATCAATATCCCCACTATATCGGGTTTGATCCGATATATCAAGCTGATATTCGATATGTTAAAATATCCCCCTTTTTTAATACTAAAGAAAAAAGTTGTAAGATTGTTACTATAATTTGTCTTCTAAATACCAAAATTTCTTTCATGTAAATATTCAGTATTCATTTATCTTAATATTATGTTTCTATATTTCAGTGGTTCTATACTAACATTGAATACAATGCTCTGTTTCAAAGGATGCTTTTGTTTATTTATAATGTCCGATGATCTATTCCATATTTTTATTTATATCAACCATCTTTTCAATGTGCTTCTTTTCAATATTTTGTTTCTAATAGCTTATAAAACTTTTGTAAGTATGTGGATCACAATATTTACTCCATATTATTTTTTGCATCATTAAATCTAATAAAGATTAAAAATTAGAGACGTCTCTTCACAAGCTTCTCATAAAACACAAGAAGACTCGCAAGTTGCAATTTTTGGGTCTTTGTTTGTTTTTTGTTTTTGTTTTTTCTCTTTTCTTTTGGTCTAGATTTGGAATTTTGTTTTGAATTAATGTTTTTAGTTGAACTTTGAATAAGTCATGTTGAGTTCGATTACAATTTTGAAGTTTTGAGCACTCTTTATTTTCTATTAGTCTAATCTACTTTCTTTTTTCACATTAGATAAATGCATACGCTTAATATTTTATGAAAATGCAGAAATCATGAATATCCCCGATATATCGTCCGCTATCCACTATGCTCCGTTATGTGCATCCCGTTGTCCGCTATCCGCTATCTAGAACCTTGCACCAGATAGGGAACTAACATAAGCCATCCTCGGGCAAGTTTTCCTCAGTTACTACAAGAATGGATAGTTAGGTATTATCATCTATATTTTCTTTTTCTTTTTCTTTTTCTTTGATTTGTGGGGCTACAATACTTCTTCAGGGCATTTGCTAGAGTTATGAGCAGAAATGAAGCTTTTCAGAAAGCAAAGTTCTTAATGCAACAGAACTTGTCTATCGGTGCTCCGAGTCCGAAGCTGTCAAAAATGCTTGAAGTCTTAGTTCTTTCAACTTCCTTTGTTTGGTTAGTTTGTATTTGTTGCATGTGAATATAGGCAAATAAGCGTTCTCATGATGGGGATGTTTATTATGTGAGTGCAGAAAAAAATGATCCGCAGAACTCAAGAGTAATCATCTTTACCAATTATAGGTGTAGTGTCAGGTGAATGTCGATTTACTTCCTCTCTTTTTTTCTTTTTTCAAATTTTTACAGCTCACATGTATTTTTTTTACCCCAGGGAATTAGTGGACTCATTAGCTAACATTGGCCATCCAGTAAAAGCTACAGAATTTGTTGGTCAAACCTCAGGTTTGCTTAATTTCACACCGAACGCATTTCACGTTGCTACTGAATAAACTCTTGTCAACATGGTTGAACTCAGGTTTAGCAGAATGTTGCATTTAGTTGGAATAACATTTACTTTTTGGTTCTCGCCTCTATCAAGTTTCTCTTTCCTTCAGGCCTCTTGTCTTTGGCACACATACAAATATATTTTTGAAATTGCTATTTTTCTTGTCACGCAGAGTATATAGGTAAGAAAGTTTTGATTTTTTTCAAATATTTTTTATACGTGGCATTCCAGGTAAATCTTCGAAAGGACAGACTACAAAGGTACAACAAGCTGTTTTAGAGGTGACTATCTGATATACTTGATGTTGCCACTTGGTTTCATGGAGGATGCTGCTCACTCCTTTTTTCCCGTGTTCATGTGTGTAAATAGGAATTCCGTAAAGGTGGCTACAATGTCATTGTCGCTACATCAATCGGGGAAGAAGGGCTTGATATTACAGAAGTTGATCTTGTTATATGCTTTGATGCGAATGTTTCTCCTTCGAGGATGATTCAGCGTGTGGGAAGGACTGGTAGGAAGCACAAAGGCCGAGTTGATATCCTTTCACTTAGTGTTTTTATCGTCATTTGCATTAAGTTTATCATGGGTCCGTTATTCTTCTATTCTGTACAGACACGAATGAAAAGAAAATTGTTCTATTACTTATACTGTCCTTGACAAGCATTACTAGTTTTAGCATGCGAGGGAAAAGAGTTGAAGCAATACATAAAAAATAAAGGCACCAGCAAAGCTTATGCAAAGAGGATCTAAAAGCTTCCAATTCCATCCTAGTCCAAGAATGGTAAATGTCTAATCAAGTTATTCATGATGTCTTCCAGCGATTACCCTAATAACTTATTTCGATCTGTACTATAGGTTCCTCATATTTATAAACCAGAGCTGCAGTTTCTGGAACTCTCAATAGAACAGTTTGTTCGTCATGGAAGGAAAGCAAAAGATGATCCAAATGAAGCACGTTTTGTTATAAAGAAACTTACTGATGTCGAGGCCGTTACATTAGCAAAGTATTTTCCTGCGAAGGAAAATGCTTTGGAGCCATCTCTCATTGCCTTTCCGAGATTCCAAGAACTTCCTTCTAAGGTTCACAGAGTGAGGCATTCATCTAGGACAGGAATGCTGATTGATGCCATGCGATTTTTGTCTGGATTTTCTTATGCTTATGGGTCTCAAACCTGTGAATATGAGGTATGCTCTTAATTGCGGTGCAATTTTTACGAAGCCTTTTTCATTCAGCTCATTTGTTTTTTCTCTGATTCGTCATATGGCCGCTTCAACCATGATTGCAGGGTCAGGATCCCAAAAGCAGACCTATTACAGTGGACAGCATGCAACAAGGTAGAAGACCAAGAGTTAGTTCAGTTATTTGCTTATTTAGTTTGTTTATCTGAATGGAGTATGCATTTGATGAATCTGAGGTTTATTCCACTTTCTACAAAGGTTTATAAATTGGATCTTTTAATTTATTCCTGGAGCAGTTTTGATAGATTTGTCGACTACAAACTTTGCTTGAGAAACTTTTTTGGTTTTGAAATCGCCATCCTAATATTATTGTTAGTTGTTTTTAGACGTATCATTTCATTGTGTAGACAATTTAATTGACTGGATACCATCATAAGAAGATTTTGTTACTCATCTTAGTACCTGATGCATATGCAGGATCAGTCGACATGTATCCACTTGATGACCACAAACAACCGTTAGATGTGGATGACTGTGGTTCATTGAACGAAAAGGAGTATGCCTCTCCTGAGAACTGTGCGTTAGATTCTTGGGGAAAAGTATCAGACACTGCACCTCCTAATAAATTTATTTTGCCTGGCAAATCTGCTCCTTTACACTCCAACCTGGTTGGCTCAGGAATGGTTTCGGTTGCTGATGTTCCTTGTATGTTTCTAAGCGAGATCTCATTTCCAAAGAGGCGGTCTCCTATAAATACCCAGTTGTTCAGCGTCTCAAAACAGGGCCCCTGGGATTCCCAGACCGGCCTTCCAGGTCATGGTTTCAACCATGATAGATTCAAGAGCGCAACAGTGGATCTAGGATGTGAATTAGTTGCTGATCCTGCATTACCAATGACGGGGAAAGCATCCAAGGCAGCTGAAAGTGCTCAAGGAAAAACTGTGTCATGATACAATGGTTGAAACATCTGTGATGGAAGGAGAACCATGCAAGAATAGCAATTTAGATGGTACTCCGAATGTCATGGTGAAGAAATCAGGTGTGTTAGCACCAGATTGTGGTGATGACACAGATCTTGAGCTGAGTCCTCGATTTACAAACCTGATCAAATGTGGTTGTGTTCCAGAGTCTCCGCTAGGGGACCATTACGATGTGGCGGTTTCGCCTGATAATGAAAAAGCTCAGACTCCTCTAGTTCATGCGCCTAATATAGACCATGAGGTGCAAACTCCGTTTTCGGATTTGTCAAAGACCAGCAGCACGAGAGATTGGACTTCTCACATATTGTTGGACCTCAGCACGAAGGATCGGCCAGAGGAGCCAATCCTATAGTTTTTTCACAAATTATGTCGGCCATATGTCTTGATATCCATACGGCACCCACCACTTTAATCTGGTGGACGTGGCATACTTAGCCAACCGACCCTTTTAATTGTAACAAGAACGCATAGCCTGCTTTTTATAAGCAGCTTCCTCTTCACTCCTGCTTCTCGTGGTCGATGTGGGTAGAGCTGAATTTTCAACACAAAATGGGCCTCCGCGGGTTTGGCTCGGGCCTTTGCTTACTTTTTGTACCATCATGCCCAAAACTGTACATTTAGTAGTACTTTCTACTCTTTAGGTCATTAAACTCGTAAAAATATATATTACATAGTAACTACCAAGGATGATGCAGATCAAAGATATGCCCATCAAATGATCAAGTTAAATGTCGAAAAGACAACCACGATAAGACAAAGCACGAGGAGAAACGAGGAAGGAGAACCAAGCAGCTTGCGCTTGGTCGAGTTCAACTACGAGGAATAAGTATAGATTTTGATTATTCTATCGAGGTATTATACAAAGAATCTGGTTCTATGAGAACCCACCTATCAACTTATGGTAACAATGAATGGATATTATAGACAAAAACGAATGTTAAGTTACAACTAGCACTACATCAGATACCTAAGAGGAACTACACCATCATAAAAGTTTCGTGTGACTCGTTGTGTTATTATCTTCCTGTGGTTTCCCATCATGTTTACACATGCAATCCGGCATTGGAAAGGTGTAGAGCAAGGCACTAGGCTTTTTGACGCTGCTTCCTTTTAGATCACTGCGGTGAAGCATATCCTGCATCTGACGCTTGAAAGTTTCCCATCTGCACATCCATGGACAACTTCAGAAGAAATGCGACCCACAAGAACCAAATAAACTAATCTGTCGATAGGTGGAATTAGTGACGACATAATTCCAAGAAACAATTAAATGGGAGAGCAGGAAATTACCCGATATCAGGGTTGTCAAAGATCAGAGTTAGTTTCTTCTTATCCGGCATGATGGTTTTTGCATGTCCTCTATTAAGGTAACGCCTATGGCCCATCAAGAAATGGGGGAAATTACCCCCTTGAGTGGTCACA
The DNA here is from genome assembly GCA_035668315.1 of Drosera spatulata. Lineage (NCBI taxonomy): Eukaryota > Viridiplantae > Streptophyta > Magnoliopsida > Caryophyllales > Droseraceae > Drosera > Drosera spatulata. Next base: position 11,169 of record JAOVYX010020510.1, on the reverse strand, counting down.
AAAGCCTCGCTGTGAAGACAAACCGTGTAGTCAAGAGCAGCTAACCTTGAAGAATGGCCCTGCACGGAAAAGGCCGTGAATGACAATGGTGGCATTCCTAGAACTCAAGGAATAAACAGTATACATATGAACATAGTACCTGAAATTGAGCAAGTTCTTCTTGGGTAGCCAGAGTGTTCTTCGTTTCTAGAAGTGGAAATAGTTGTCGAAGAGGAGCCATGTACCTCTCTGCTTTGTAAATTTTTCCAGATGCGACGTAAACTGACGTGGTATTATCAAAACCCATGCCTCTAAGCATCATGCCCACCTGAGTAGAGAAAATAAAATTGACAAAACAAGATAAAATTGATGGATGCTAGACAGAATCTGAATGACCGGAACAGATCAAAGGGGAGCCAATTCAGTCCGTGTCCTTCCAAATAGGAAATCCTAGCCCCATTGAGATGTATCAAGGCATAGATGAGGAAAAAATAATGACAACATTAGCTTATAAATGAAAGAAAAGCTTCCAGGAAATTGAGGACTATCATACCTCAAGTGGAGTTAATGGGCATTTTCCGTCCCTCCTAATCGCTCCTGGCCTTATAACTCTACCTTTTTTCCGAAACTTTCCTCTCCAGCCTTTCTCTCTGGCAATATCCATTTCTTGTTTTTCATCATCTCCCCCATCATATATACAACACGAAAATGCAACCATATCCTGCAATACAACTTTTTCAAACCAGTTCAGGCGATAGCAACCCAAACCACTGTGCTTTTGAGTTCTTCCTGATTGGAAACAGAATGAAGAGACCACCAGCTACCTTCTCAAAACGGAGATGAACAGATACATACTTCCCGCCATTCTTCGAGCTCTTCTGAACCATCCGCTGAACCATAACTTCTGCCAGAGAACGGATGGGTTCAGAAAACCTTAGAGCTTCAAAATTGGCAAAGCATCTAAGACTTTGGATATTTGGAGGAACTGCATGAGCCAATCTGTTGGAAAAAGGAGCAACACGTACAGCTCTGCATAATAACACATATCTGACAGTGATGAAACTTATAGCAGGGTCTTGTGCTCCTAAGCTCTGTGGCTCCTCAAAAAAATTTATATTATGAAGGGAAGGGTAAGTCAGCAACAACAGATGTTCGTGCATAGTGATATCATAATTTTTTAAACAAAATGAAAAATAAAAAATTCAACACATAGGAATAATGTGAATGAAACAAAACACGAATCTGATTCTTATCAGACGCATGTATTCCAAGCTTAAGAGCGTTTTAGCATAAAACTACAGGGTATAATTGAAATGCATACCCCATCTCCAGAAGCTTCGGAATGACTTTATGTAGATAATAGGCTGGGCTTGACCATGCTTTCAATCTCAAGTTGACAATGTTGCTTATGTTATTGTCAAATCGCTGAAGTACGTCCTCAGGGAGTTTCCTGACCACCTTCACTTTATTACGAAGTGAATGGATGAAGAATTCTTCATCAAATATTTCACCAAACTGGCTGCATTAATTAACAAACAGGTCAAATAACATACACGGATGCTCTAGTTTCAAGCTTTCAATTCCTTTTGAGTGTATAGTTGTTCTCTCAAAACACTGACATGAAGTCTTGCAGACAACTGGCATCAAAACATCCACATGATAGAAATTCACAAGAAACACGAACAGAAGAGAGGGAAAATCATCATGGCTAGTCATTTGAATTGCTTGTCACAAAATTCAGAAAATATCATTCATAGGATAGCGCAAGGCAAAAGAAAGTTCCTTTTTTATCCAATACCACATATGGCGAAATCATTTTCAAGAATAGTCAATGTGGCAATGCTTTCAGCAGCTAAGTATTTCCAAGACCAAATTTTTGGGAATCAACAGGGTTTATAATAGTTTATGATGCTTAATTGGACATTTGAGCAACTAAGAGTTAATGGCCCTCCAACATATATCTTTAGCTTATAAGCATGAAAAGGAAAATATAGCGAGGAAACAAGAATTTCAAACAGAAGAAAGCCAAAGTACCTAGAATCTCGCCAAACACTATTCAAATGAAACATTGGAACAACAAGAGTTGCATTTAACAGCTTTGCCACGGCCACAGCATCGCATATCTGACCAAGATTGAAATAAAAAGAAAAACACAGTTAAACCAATAGCCAAAAATGGAGGATACGGACAAAATACCAGATAAAATAATGGAATAAGATTCATATCGGTGCCAGGGACCAGCTAACCGGGATACACATATTGGTATAAGATGAGAATGACTTGATAAGCCTCTGATTTTATTTATTTATTTATTTTTATAAGAAGCCTCTGATTAATTTAAGACTGGAGAGACTTAGATTTGATGTGCAAGTCAAATAAATTCTGTGCAGCCTCGACTGTTGTGATTTAGCCTTGGGAGTGGTAGAACAGTTGAAGAGAAACCTAGATATGAGAACTTGGGACGAAAAGTTCTACTTGGTGCAAAGGCGAGGTAGCAGGTAGAATCAGGGGTATCTTTTCAATAATGGGTAGTATTGATTGAACATTCTCCGAGTATCTAACGAGAGATTAATCAGCACATAAGATCTCGAGAAAGCATGAGACAATCAAAATCCAGAAGCACAAATGCAATTAAGAGAACATACTGATAATCGTTGTTGGTTTAAGCCACCATTTGCTTCAATTATGAAGTATCCATTTGATTTCGGCAAATCTGAAGACAATGCATCGAATGAGTTATGAGGCAAAAGAAGAAAAGGAAACACCATAACGAATTAAAATTTCAGAAAATTTATGTAGAAACCATAAAGCATGCATATACGAACATAAAAGTGTTCTCTACAATCACAACCAGAAACATTAGATGATATGCCTCATGAAAACTATGCTTGCTATTGAGCTGGTGAGGAGAGATTTATTTGGAAGGCGACAATCATAAATTCGTCATTGATACTTTGGATTTGAGTCACTTAAGAATCCACTTAAGTGCAAACGAAATTGCAGATGCAAATGCATATCTATATTGCATTTGGTTCCTTCTCATGGGTGCTTGTTTAGCATCACATATATGTTAAGCAGGCCACGAGCATCATGGTGTATAAAATGCTTTTGAGTTCATCCTTGGAGTCAGTTTCAAGTGCGAACCTTCTTGTGAACCGGTAATATTTACACAGGGCACCCAACCTTGATGCAATTCTGATTGCCACACCGATGACAACTGCAGTATATCCATGTAAAATAATAAAACAATAAGAGTGAATGACTTAAGTCACATGCCAGACCTCAACAGAAAATCTAGAAGTACTCGATATCTTAAGCTGTATTCTTTCCCCAGGTATGTTATATAATGCTTGATCATCTCTGGAAATAGCTATTTGGAACTATCCCTTAATTTCACCTATAAAATATCCTATCACATTCATAAATTAAGGGACAGAATTAGTCTAGGATGAATGTGGAATCAAGGAGATAGATCGTCCTTTGCATATAATGATTAAAACCTACCAAAAGCATGACACAGGTGAAAGGATTCATGAAGCCACACCAAACAAATGCGAGATACAAAACCCTTATATCTAATTGCATCTTAATAGATTTAAAGCGTACATATGATGACAATAAACTATCATCTCATAAGATATAAAAGTAACTTATATCAACAGAATCGCCCTGATAGAACAGAAGTGGCATGCAATTAAACACTTCCCAATCTTTTCTATCTTCTGCCGAACCACTTTCCAAGCATAGTCTTCAACTAATACCTAATCCAAACATCAATAATTAACACCATTGAAATGATTAATTTCATCATTGACATAAACTTCTGTCCTCTAGTTCAACTAACAAATTCAATGTAAGCAAACACTATCTCTACACTAGCAAGCCATCAAAGATACCAATCACCAAAATTCATATACCACAATTGAGCTCTGATTGTTCCCCTCAGCCTCCATACACGGCCACAGATTCTCAAACACCTCCGGACTCCTATAAACCGACCCCGCCGCCCTCGCCTCACTCACCAAACCACCACCTCGTCCCCCTCCGCCTCCTCCGCCACTTTCGATACTCATAGATCCCATATACAACAACATCCCCAATATGTACACCACGGGAGCAAGCAACAGCACTCCTTTCCTCCTCAGCACCACCGACACCGCGAAATACACCACTCTCTCCACCAATTTGCTTGCTCCTCCGTTTCCGATTCCGTTTCCGTTTGCGTTAGGTTTGAGGCGGGAGTGGTGGCGGGGGAGTCCGTTGCGGGGGAGAGGAGGAGGAGATTGCATCGCCGGTCAACGCCGGAGCCCTAGCATAGCCGGCGAAGACGACGACGAGATCGGAGATTGTGTGGTCGGAGAATTTTGAAGGGTTGAAGAGCGTTCGATTGATTGATTAGCGTGTGATGAGAGCGGATCACGGAACTGTGAGGAAGTTTCGTTGGGGCCCACCTGGAAATGAGTGAATTTGTGAAAATTTATTGTTGGTGTGGTGGTGGTTGATGGTACATTGGTTGAATGGTGAGCCAAAAATGCTGTTCTCTATGTCTCATTAGTGAATTTCGTAGTAACATTTCCACAGTATCATGATAACGCGCCGATCTAAAATTATGTCGGTTGAATTTCAAAAAAAAAATTATATTTTTTTTTTGTTTTAAATTATTTGAAACGTGTTTTTATTTGAATAGTTCAAATTATGGTGATGATGTATTCTTTTTGAGATGATGATGCATTCTGTTTTGGGGTGATGATGTATTCTTTTTGAGACGATGATGCATTCTGTTTTGGGGTGATGATGTATTCGTTTTGGACGAATTAGTTGTTAGATGAGCGTATTAATAGTTTCGATCGGATTTTTTACAGATTTGTTATTAGTTCTGACATGTTATTCTTTTTGTCCCATAAAAATATAACAATTTGACTTTCAGACATATCGATGTAAATTTTGAATTACGTTACAGAATCATCAAACATCATTTTTCACAAAATTATCGTAAAAATTTAATTATAGTTTAACTTATGTACTTTAACCTTGAGTCAGTGACGTAATTTTCTTACATCGTTAAAACGAATAACAAAATTTCTCAAAATACATATTGAATAGTAAAAATAAAATAAAATATTATATTTATTATGAAACGGAGATAATAATAGACATAATAGATGTATTAATAGTTTTTATTGATACCCTATGGAAATTTAAAATCTTTGAATGATGGAATTCTCCCAAATGTGATTCATTGATGGCAAGGGGAGTACTATCAGAATAGCACTATTTCTCAATTATTGCTTGAACTTTGAAGAGTCATAGAAATAGTCCAGATGTGGCCCATTTTTTAGTTCTTCTTTTACGTTTTGGCCAACTATCAGATACTCAGACCACAGCTAATGTTGTGTGAACTATGAAGTACCATGAGAAAATAGCCCAAGTTCATCTGATGTTGTGACGTGAGAAAATCCTAGTCCAACGGTCGAATCTCCTCTTCTCCCTCTCCCAACCCCATCGTTGGATGCCGTTCAAAATCCATCGACGGAGACCGTTCAAGATCCGATCATGGCACTGCCATCGCCAGCATTTCCGTCGTCGTCGGTGTGGAAACTAGAATCGGTGCCGTCGTTTGTGACTGTTATTCAGTCCGGATGGGTCCTACAGCTAGGCTTCTTATTCCCTACGTGGAATACCTTGTGGAGGGATCCAACATCGTGACGTCGGTGGTTTGGTTATGGGCTACGATATGACGTCCTGATTGTGACAAGGAACATCAATATAGATTCATCATACTCTCTTTAATTTGGATACAATACATCCATTATTTTTAATATTTAATATTCATGAACGGGAAAAATAATATTGAAAAAAAAACATCCAATTTTATATGAAAATTGTTTTGATATATTTAGGTCTCATTTGATTCACATCATAAAAAATAGAATGAAATTATTAATCCCAATAATTTTACGTTTGATATTCAAAATACATTTAGGATAAACAATTCCACCTAATAAGATAATACCACTTATCCCGTCACAATTAGTGACACCTCCCCCATGTCACTAATCATGTCACCCAGCACGATAAAATATCTCAACTCTGAAACGTCCGTCACTGACCATCTCGTCTCCTTTTGCTGAAGATCGTCTGTCGCCTCCACCACCCATCTCCTCTCGCTATTAACCATTCGTCATCGATCATTGTCCTCTAATGTAGAAACATGAGGAGTGACATAGAGCACGTGTGACGGTTAGTCCAACACGTGTGGGTCTGACTCTGATATCATGTAGAAACATGAGGTTCGTTTTTAAAATTAATTGATAATAGGAGAAGAGACCCATGATCTATTTATATTACTACAGGTTTTATCCAAATTTCGAAGTGGGTTTAACATCTCTTAATATCTAATGATCACTGCCTACCACAATCCTATGTAGATCGTCGCCGACCGTCGTCCTCCATCGATTGTTACCGACCAACGCCCGCCTCCGTTAGGCTTTGACCGCTGTCCGCCTCCATCGTTAATCGTCGCCCGTCATTGCCATGGACCACCACTTATCTGCGTCGTAGACCATCGCCCGTCTTCGTATCGCTGACCATCGTCATGGCTGCTCACCGTTAACGATTGATCATCATCATCTAATATCGACGGTCACCACTATCATCATCTAATATCGACGGTCCCTCTATCATCTAATATCGCCGCTGCCGCCTCAGCCGACCACCTCGTCCATCAGCCGGAGCTTTTCTTGATCGCATCATACACGATCCTTCTCCGGCTAGGCACGACGAAGCCAACCGAATCAACCACACCACAACTCCTTTTACACGAATAATCATTCAAAATCACCTTCCATAATCCAAACCCATTGTCCCCACTCGATCTCCTCTTCCCCTTCTCAGCACTCTCATCATCTTCCTTCGAGCATTTCATCAATGCCGCGAAAAAAGGGTCTCGCCGGTAAACCTCGCCGGAGCCGGAAATTTTTCGCCGGAGTTTCTCCGGCGGGGGTGGGAGACAGATGGGGTTGTTCGAAAATGAAATGGGTTTGGTTCGGATTTGGAGTTTGGGTAGTCCAGGGATGAGTTCCCATGAGAAAGGCACGCCGCCGGCTCCGGATTTGTCGTCGGTGTCTTTGTGTCGGCCGGCGGCGGTGACGGCGGCGTCGTTGGGTGGTGAAGGAGTTCATTTGAGGGACAAAAGGGAGTTGATTGACGTTGGTTTTGTGTTGGTGTGATGTTTGGAGATATTTTGGTTTGGTGATGGAAATTTATATGGTTGGAGTAGCTTGTCAAATTCAAAGGGATGGTCACATCTTGAGTATTGGATAGTGAAGTGCAGTGTGTGTGTGATTTATTTTTTGTTATCCTTGACATGGAGGATGAACAATTTGATTCATCATATTACGCACTTATCAGTATATGCCGATTATCATCAATATCAATGAATTTGATTTGTTCGGATCCTGGATGATTTGACCATAGAAACTCAAGCTAGGTAATAAAAACTACAAAGATATAAAGATCCTAACGAATGAGTATCTCTCGAATTGAAATGACTAAAAACTTGATTTATGTTATGCTATGAGCAACATACTTGCAGACCACAAGTTTTATTTGTTGTAAGCATGCTTCTTGTCTTGCAAGATATAGATTAATTCGATTTGTTTTAGGGGGTTGTTGTTGTTGTTGAGTTGTCCTGAACTCTTGATGGATTGTGTTTACGCAACATTCTCGAAATGGTAAGCTACAAATAGGGCTATTGCTTCGCTTGTAGCATATCATATTGAAAGTTAAAAACTAATTGTGGCATTGTGTTGAAATCGATAGTTCATCTTGAGAGTTGAACAAATGATTAACTTTGTGTTGGATGATTAAGTACCCTACTACTTGGTGTTTACCATTTTCTGAAAAATAGCAATTTGGTCCTTTGGACATCTATGCATGGATTTGGATGTGCGGTTGCTTGGTTGAAGATACCTGCAAAAGATGGTATGCAATGGAGACAAAAGGGGTCAAATACATAAATCATGTTTAAATATGTTGACAAATGAGATGTTAGTCAAGATGCGGATATCTCAACTTCTCTCTCTTTTATTTTTTCGTATTATATATACTGGTTCATGAAAATTGCGTATGAGTATGATATTCGAAAACCGATAAAATACTAATTGGATAAGGGAATCAATAAATCATATCCTCGTCGCGTCTATCGAACCGGCTAACTCCGTCTTTCCAAACTGGAAATGTTTGGCTAGACGATGGACCATATCATATTTAGTAATCCTATTGTTTCATATCAATCGTAACGTTTTCTTATTTGGTCAATCTAAAAAAAATTACATTATTTTCTTTTTTGATAATTTTTTAACATAAAAAAATATCAAATTAATTTCATCTGTTATAGTACATTTACTATCTCCTCTCACAAGTGAACAATAAATCTCACTATCATAAAAAAATATATTCTTTTTTCATCAAAATCCACACAAATTCAACATTAACATAAATTTCTATACCAAGTCAAAACGTTTCAATAAATATGGGACGGAGAGAGTACTAATCTTTTCACATAAAAACTAGTAAAATCATCATCAATTGTTATAGTGCATCTCATTATTTTCTCTCACAATTGACACAGTAAACCTTAATATCAATAAAAATATTTTTTTAATCAAATTTTAAAAAATTCAACGTACACATGAATCTGTATGTGGGGTCAAGCAGTTACTTATATTATGGGATAGGGAGAGTAGCGTTTGCTATGCTGGATTAGTCTCATTTTCGCATGGTAATTTAGTTTTGTTTTTTTTAATAAGAATTTAGTCTATTATTAGATGGCCAACGATTCTCTATAATTAGTATCGATTCAATCTCACGAAATACAAAATATAAGTTTCCAAAGTATAGATTGGGAAAGACTATTGGCCGTGAATTCCAATTCTGTTTCTGATTCAATGATTTTTTTCATCTGTAATTGTTTGTTCCTCTTAAAGACATATCGTCGTACTTCATACTTCATTTGCTAACTCTATCAATCAATTTTCCCCAATGGAAATTTAACCGCAAGAAACGATATTTGTCAACGGAACTCAACAAACATTAAATACCGTGTCTACAAGAACATAGCAGAGAAACTTGTGTTATAAGGCTTAATATCTAAACTTGAAAGATATATATCATAACATATATGTCTTGTTTAAAATCTAATGATTGAGATTAAAACAAAATGAATGAATGAATGAATGATATTAAATTACTTATATAATCTCAACCATTCATTTTTTGATTTTAATCCATATTTCCCTAATACCCATCCACCCAGCTTCTTTAATTAACTTGACTGAACATAGAGATCTATTTGATCCTGAAACATGAAAAATGAACCTAGCTTAATTATAATCCAGGAAATCACGTGCAGCAGAAAATACACGGAACTTCTACTTGGATATTTGGCTTTAGCAGCACGTGACGGTGAGCGCGACGCAGAGTAACAGGATCCTTATTTCTTTGTATTTTGTCATGTTCCAAGTTTTGTACGACAACGCAGATGATGCAGATCCAAAATCTCAGCCAGGCAGTGAGTTTATTGCTTTGCCGACTCACAGATCTCTTGTGTATATGAAGACAAAGATAATCATATACTTCAAGCGATATAAGATTCTATCATTGATAGAGTTGATTTGTCGATATAAAATTCTATCATTAATAGAGTTGATTTGTCGACATTAATATAATTTTGATGTCCAGTCAAAAGAAATGACTTATAAGTTCTTGTACAGTTCAACGCAAGGTCTGCACATAGGAACGTCTGGCCCAAGTTCTTTTCCCAAATAAGTCGATCACCCATTCACCCAATTTGATTGGGCTGGGTGCACTCAACATTTCAGCACTCTGAGATGAGTGGGTTAAGAGCACTTGCAGTAGATCAATAGATCATTATTAAATAGAGATTCCCTAAAAAAGATTAAAAAATTAAAGTTTTATTGTCATAAAAAATAAAAAAAAATGTGTTGAAATATATAATAAATTATACTTTATTTGTTTTAGAAGTAATTTACATACAATCATTTAACACGACACGAAATTTTATTTGTGTGATGAATTTTTATGAAATATTTATGTGTATTAAAATTTTATAATATTTGATTAAAAAAATATTTTTTTAGAGCTATTGGGGTTTACCATATCAATTGAAAAAAAATAGTTAGAGATGTCAATTATCCCCAAACCCAAACCCGATCAAATCGAAAAAAATCCGCTTTGATCGAGTTCGGGTTTGGGGATACCCGATTTTTTTTTGAAACGGGTCTAGGGTGAGAATGACATTGTCAAACCCGCCTCAAGCCCGACCCTGAATATCCGATACTCACAGATAATCCGTTATCCACATTATTTTATACATTGAAATACATTAATATTTAAATATATTAATGGATAAAACATAATTTGAAGCTATATAAATCATCATTGTTTTAAATTCATTGAAAGTTTTTATCAAAATTAGAAAAATACTACCTCCGTCCCACGAAAAACACAATAGATTGACGGGACACACATATCGATGCAAAATTTGACATGCGTACAACAACGATAAAATGTAATTTTCACTACAAAAAAAACTTGTATTTAGCGACGGACTAAATCCGTCGCTAACAGAACAAAATCCGTCGCTAGGGGTAATCTGCGACGGAATTAGCGACGGAATAGTCCGTCGCTAGGGGTAACAGAACTTTCCGTCGCAAATTGTGTCAATAATAATAATTATATAAAAGTATATGAAATATCCTTTATTCACGACGGAATCCGTCGTCAAGAAAAGTATATAAAACATCCTTTATTAGCGACGGAATCCATCGTCAAGAAAAGTATATAAAACATCCTTTCTTAGCGACGGATTCCGTCTCTAATATCTAATTTTAAAAATGGATTTTTAGCGACGGATTCCGTCGTAAATATGTTACAATTTCTTGAACATATTAGCGACGGAATCCGTCGCTAAAAACAAAGTTTCAATTTATTATGTTATGTATCTAGCAACGAAATCCGTCGCTAATAAATAAGTTTTCTTCATTATTTCGCGACGGAATCCGTCGCTATATGCTGTTCGATTGGAAAAAAAAAATTAGAAATACAAAAATTGCAGAAAATTCCCTGTATTAGGTTACAATTAAACTAAAAACTTCATTTTATTACAAT
>JAOVYX010020509.1:0-16954 GCA_035668315.1 Drosera spatulata | reverse complement strand
CAAGAGGCAAACGAGCAGATGAGGAAGTTTAGGGAAGAAACCCTACAAGGAAAAGCAAATGGTTTTGTGATTCATGAGGATGGTACCTTGAGGTTTCGAGGAAAAGCAAAATGGTTCTGTGTGTCAAATGACGATGCTTTGAAGAGAAAGATCATGGAAGAGGCTCATCAAACCCCTTATTCTGTTAACCCATGAGGCAAATAAGATGTATCAAGATCTACGACAATGCTTCTGGCGGGGGAACATAAAAAGAAAAGTTACGAAGTTTGTGGCAAAATGTATTATTTGTCAGCAAGTTAAGATTGAGCATCAACGACCCGAAGGTTTACTACAGCCTCTGGAAATTCCCACCTGAAAATGGGATTCAATCTCGCTGGATTTCATAGTCGGTCTTTCAGTAACGACAAAAGGGATGAACTCTATCTGGGTGATTGTGGACCGATTGACTAAGTAAGCACATTTTCTGCCAATCAAAAACACTTGGAATGTTGACCGTCTAATGGAAGAATATGTAAGAGAAATAGTCAGACTACATTGAGCTCCAGAATCCATTATTTCTGACAGGGACACGAGGTTTCAGGCACGTCGCGCTCGCGACAGGGAAAGGTCGTGCCCGCGACGGCCCTGAGTCGCAGCCGCAATATGTCCGGTCGCGCTCGCGACGACCTTCTGTTCAGGAAAAATATTATTTCATGCTTCAAACTTTAAACCTAAATACGCATTTGAGATATATAGCCCACATGGAAATTTAACGTCAAACGTGCATATACGATCACGTTTGACATGTGGTGAGGTACTTCGGGTCGAAATGAACTAGAATGCACCCTTATAAAGAATATACCCTCATAGGAAATGAATAAAAGCGACCACTAAACCATTAATAAAAAGGGAACGGGGGATGTGGAACATAATTACAATATGCATGTGAACTAATGAAAAGCAAACGAATAAGAAATATCGCTTCCTTGAACTGATGGGGACGGCATTGGCATCCCTTGTGGATCCGTTGGATCATTGGTCGTTTTTCTGAAATTATTGAGAAGGTCGAACATGGTGTCCCTTTTTCGATCTATTGCGATCATCTATTTCTTTAAATAGCCTAGGTGGCTTGTGTTTGAGTCATTGCACTCTTGCATTATCATCTGAGTTATCGTCACGGGTGAGAACTAGTTAGGGAGCGATGGGCATCCCCCATCCTCTTTGCATGCATGCAGCGACTTCTAGGCCGTTGTGGCGGAGCCACGGGTTGCTCTCTGCAAGGAGGCCCAAATTATCTCAATGCTGGCAAACGATACCACATTGAATGAGCACAAGAGGTGCAAGGAAATGCACAGAGTAGGCAGGTGCGAATATATCAAATCTATTGGGTAACTCGGCTGACGATTGACATCTTATCTCAATACTCCGAGTCGATCATATCCTTGGAGTTGTCGCTGTTTTGAGTCGAGTCATGAACCCTAAATTAATGTAAAAGAAAGAAATGACTTTTAAAAGCGATACAAAGCCATATAAAGCAATGACTTTTCCTATATATATAAAAATGTTTTAGGGACTTTCAGCGGTCGCCATAGCCGTTAGCGGAAGTTTTCTGTAATTGGGATTCATACACCTGAGGTTGCTGTGCTTCACTAGCTCACGGTTATGTTTTTCAATTACAGGTATGCCCCCAACAGCACCTGAAGGCTCTTAGTGCGAGCTTGTATGCATATAGATGATCTCACGTACTTCGGATATTATGGCAGATCAGATGTCTATATTGTTTAAATGTAATAAACGATCTGCATAGCTTCCGCTTTAATGTTGTAACTATACAGGTATTCGAAGTTGTAAGCTATGACTGTGGCTACTATTTATAGTTTTCCTTGACTTCTATACCGCTAAAACCCATTTGGTTGTTTAGTCTTGTCACGGACCGGGTCCGTGACGGCATAACGCTTACGTGTCTTCCGACACGGAAAGTCGGGGGCGTTACAGCAGGGGTATAAACATGATCTATTGGGTAGCCCGGCTGACGATTGACATTTTATCTCTGTACTCCGAGTCGGTCATATCCTTGGAGTTGTCGCTTCTGAGTCAAGTCTTGAACCCTAAATAAATACAAAAGAAAGGAATGATTCTTAAAACCGATACGAAGTCATATAAAGCAATGTAAAACGATGCTGGTTGATATGGTGCCCATATTTTCCTATATTATATAAAAATATTTTAGGAACTTTTGGCGGTCGTCATAGCCGTTAGCGAAAGTTCCCTGTGATTGGGATTCATACACCTGAGGTTACTGAGTTTCATTAGCTCATGGTTATGTGTTTCAATTGCATGTATGCCCTCAATTACACCTGAAGGCTCTTAGTGTGAGGTTGCATATATATAGATGATCTCACGTGATTCAGATATTATAACAGATCAGAGGATCTATTTTGCTTAATGGAATATTCGACTTGCAATGCCGCTTTACAAATGTTATAACTAAATAGGTATTCGAAACTGTAAGTTATATATTTAGCTACTGTTTCTAGTTTTCTTGACTTCTATACCTCTAAACCCATTCGGTTTATTTAACCTTGTCACGGATTAGGTCCGTAACGACATAACGCCCACGTGCCTTTCGATACGGGAATCCAGGGGTGTTACATCAGTTAATTGGTATTTTATTTTTATAAATAAGTTAATTGGTTTTTATTGTATTGTCTTTATCCCATTCAAATTACATCGTTGTATCATTACTGTACTATTCAATACGCATTTTAAAGAGTTTCGTTTTTCATCTTAGCGACGTAAGAAAATTATGACATTGATTCAGGATTGTATTATATAACTTAAAGTATAACTAATGTTTCATGATAATTTTACATAAAACGATATTTGATCGTCCCACAAACGAATCGTAACATGAATAATTTTATTATTGACATAGAATAACGTTACAATTTGAATGGAAAAGAGGAGCACAAAACTTGGGTTATCAATATTGGTTTGACTATATAGGTGCTTATATCAGAATCTGGTTAATTGAAACTTAAGATGTAATCCTTGAATCCATAATTATTACACAATAATCGCCATCATTTCTTGATTTCTCACAATCTACCTGTTTCATTGCTCCGTAATAACTGTTACTATCCGATTATAATCCAAAAACAATCTCCCCCAAATTTCCATATCCAACAATCAACCAAATCGGAACAATCCTTCACAATCTCTTTGATCCATCAGCAATCCCCCAATCTCCGTCGATCATCATCGTCGATGTCTGGTGAGGCGAGATCGACCAAGGCGAAGCTCAGCGGCGGATCCATCAAAGATTCACCTTCGAAGCCCAAATCGGAAACCACACGCAACACACCATCATCTTCGTCAACTCCGGTGACGAAGAGGAAGATCGAGAGCTCGATGAAGCAGCAACAGACACCTGATTCCAAGAATAGCATTGCTCTCAAAACACCTGTGAAATCTGAGGTGGTGGTGTGATTTTGTTTGGGGGTTTTGGTTGAGGTGGTTGTTGAATAAACTGTGCATTTTGAAGGTTGAGAAAGTGTCCTGGTTGGGGTAGGGTTTTTAGGAGGTTTGATGACAGTCGATGCTAGAGGCGTGCTAAATGCGCTGTCTTAGGCGATTTCTCGTTGCAAAACTCTCCTTGTGATCGTGATTGGTGGATTTGAAGGGGAGAGACTCTCTGGGGAGATTGCACAAAAGAGTATCACTTGCGTCCTTATTCAGTCGATGTCGATGATCATTTCCGTGTAGTTCTTGCATTAGATATCGTTGTTGGTACGATTTGAGCTGCTTTTGTTGAAGTTCATTGATGTTCAATGTAGATTTTGTAAGTTGAAAATCAACGGCATAGTGTGGTTTACGATCAAATCTTTGTTTTTGTTTTTTCCAGTTTGATGCTCTGTAAGTCACGGTTGGTTGCGGGCACGAAGGGTTAAGATAGTTGATTGTAGAGGATAAATCAGCTTAGCTCATTGAAAACCCTTTCTCGTATACTTAAGAGTATCTATCAGCACAATATTTAGGTCCCATTAACCATGCACATATATGGTAGACGAGAAGGGATAGCACAAGATAGTGTTATTTACCTTTTACCGTTCTTTATTATTCACGCACATATATGGACTATGTCTCTTGATAAGTTCAGCTGTCACGGCTTCTAATTTTTGATATTTATTCTGCTTAAAGGGCAGTGCAAGGACGGCATCTACATCAACCAAAACATCTTCATCCATAAATAAGACAAAGTCGAAGACAGTCCCTGCTAAAAGGGAGAGGAAAGTTTATACTTTGCCTGGTCAGAGATGTGATCCTCCTGAAGAGGTTGGTGATCAACTTCAATGGTGGAACAACTTCTGTTATCTAAAAGTCTATACTGAGAATCTGAGATGACAAGTTTCCAATTTTTATTTTTATTTTCTGCAGAGAGATCCCTTGAGGATATTTTACTCTTCTTTGTCAGAACAGATTCCCTCGAGCGAAATGGCAGAGTTTTGGTGAGTTGTCTTTCTGTTCTAGAATGTTATATACAATATAAATATAGTGTTATTTATAGGTGATACATTGCCAAGTTGTTTCTTTTTCTTGTTGCTTAACTTTGATGTCACTGAAATACAGTTGGATCCATTCGTTTATTCTGCCTTTCACTATTTACTTTTTCCCTGATTGATGGTAATATCTACCTAATGTGTGATGCTGAAGAAGCTATCCCTGCTTCGAAGCAAGGATGGAGATTTATGGCCATTCAGATGAATGACTATGGGCCTTACAGCTCTTTAGTTCATGTTATCTAGCACCTCGGTTGCTTTTTTGTTGTTTTCTGTGTGCATTTTGCTTCTGACAATTAGGTACTACAGCAGCCCATACCTATAGTACGGTTACCCTTAGAGTTTAGTAGTTGACATTGTAGAGATTTGTTCTTGTGTACATCTTCAAACCAATGAATGTTAATGCATGAGACGGCAGCATGCAGTCTGCGAGTTGGATGTATAATACCCTTCACGGATTGGCATAACAGAATTACTTCAGTTTTATGTGCTATATGGTGTTCGTTTTGGAAACATACGGGGACATATCTGTCAATATGCCATAGGTAGTTTGTTCAGTTTCTTCCTTGTCTATTAACGAGTAGCTATCCTACGCTTTACAGGGGTTCTCCCTACGCCTTCTAAAATTCTCTAAAATTTTTATGTTAGCCTATATTTTTTGGTGGAGACGATTTCTAGGTACTCGAGGTTCTGTGGAATCCTTCTTATTGTCTGGCTGATTTTGAAGTACCAACGCTACTAGATCTAGTTCTTGTAAATTATGAGAAATATGAGACAAAGGAAAAAGGGAGTTTTGTCCTGGTGAATATGGAATCATTTTAGTATATACCTCTCTTAAATGTTTTTTATCTGATTATGAGGGCAAGGAATTTAGGTAAGCCTTTCTGTTTAAGCATGTCAAAGTTGATTTGCAGGTTGATGGAGCATGGTCTTTTATCTCCCGAAAGAGCGAAAAGGGCATATGAGAAGAAGCAAAGGAGGCAAAAACAGAATAGATTAGGGACTCCTGTAAAGTCTCCACCACCACCACCGAGGAAACCAGATACTTCAATAAAACAGAAACAGGCATTGAAGAATGGTGATGTTAAAGCCAAGAAAAGAATCGCCAGCAACAGTGAAGACGAGTACATTGCTAGTCCTAAGAGAAGAAAAGGGTAATTATTTGTTAACCCGGTTTCTTCATAGTGGCAGTTGTATTTGGTGGAAATACCACTTGGGCAGGCTCAATTTAAGTTGGCATGAACTATTGTCTTTAATTATAGTTATAACAATGCCATCATAGTTACGATAATACATTTTCCGTGATCGATTATTGAGGAGGATCAAATAATAAACAAAGAGACTCAGTTCCGTTCATTATCTTATGCGCTTATTGCTTCTGTTGTATTTACCAGATTTATATGATGAGCTCATCTCTTTTATTCTGTCGACTCACAAGACTACAGGATACACGATACGCGTAAGCTCTGTTTCTATTGAAAACTCCCTCGCACTCTCAAAGTTGAGGGTGGAAGAACTTTGGGATCCCTCACATGTTCTCGTGCATGATGATACATATCGATGGGCGAATTATTTTGAGTGATCCCTCTTTACAACACATTTGAGAAAGCGACAGGATTTCCTGAGCTCCCTCCAGATGTGGCCTATTTATGCTCTAAACTGTCCAACTTTTCAAGCTTCTGAAACCTGAGCCTTGTCACCTGGGCAAATCGTTATCTTTGAGAATTTATATACCATGAATTTATGTTTGTCAGACAAGATATGATCTTAGCGCTATGCTGATTGTTGCTAGTATTAATTCAATACTGCATGATAGATTTGCCCCTGGAGCGCATGTATATCCAGGGCTTTTAGCCCCCATTTATCAGCAATAGATCGCCTGCTGGGGCTTTGAAGCAATTCGTGATTCTTGGCAACAACGGTTGCTTCATAAATATTGATGTATACGAATTTGGATCTATCCTGTTAGGGTGCGGGATCCATGACTTCTGATCCAAGTCTTGGTCTATCAGAACTAGAGTTTGCTGGACATCAAAACTTGATCATCAAGATGAATAAGTTGATGTTAGAATAAATTGGTTGTCAACCAAGAATTAACAAGTTTAACTCCTAGAGATCTGTCAAGGAAAATACACTGGGTTGCAATCGAATGATTACGTGGGGTAAAAAGAATAGTTGGTATTTGATATAACAGTTCTGTAAACGGTTTAGATAATACATTAAGGTATATCTTCGGCTTTCTTGGATAGCTCAGCTTGAGCGAAATACAGAAAATGTGAAACAAAAAAGAAGCATCGGAAGCTCCCATATTATTCAGAATGCAGCACGGCTCATATTAATCTTTAACAAAGATCAAACTATGAAGAGGAAATACATCCTCAGTATCAGTAGCAAAAAAGTACATAAGAGAACCGCAATCCTCTAACTGCTCTCACCTCACCAAAGAATGAAGGATCATACCAATTTAGCTCGTGAAGCGACAAAAAATGCACTAGACATATCGGGAGAGCTCTATGAATCGAAGATCAACCAGGGTATCATTTTTGGTCTGAATAGCATCGACATCATCAAGCTCCAGCAATTTAGACATCAGCTCCTTGTTCAAGTGCATTGCTTCGTTGTCTACCTATTCAAGAGAATAAGACGGTTTTTTTTAATTATTATTATTAGTAACAACAATAAAATAAACAGGGATAGTAGTGATCTTCCTGGACAATCAATAAGATCCAATCTCTGGATTATACCAATGAGGCCATTGCCGCTATGATAAATTTTTATTAATGTTTATCAGATAGACACATGCATGATTATAACTAGATCATATGAGTTCACTTTATGTTTAGATAATGATCACGGATCTAAGATAACCCTCAAACATCAGCTTGGCCATATATATAAGAACTGTAATCTTGTTTTGCAAACAAAAGCAAACATATCCAACGCACTGGACCTCAATAATATTAAAGCTTCCATATACTCAAATGCCATACCTCAACATGATAGATTGGAAGCAATTCAGATCCATTATCAGTCTCAAATTTTATTCCTTCCTCACGTAGCTTTGAGATTATGGCAGAGTAATTCTCTGGTGAGCTTACAATTTTGTAATAGTAGCTGTCACGGGAAAATAAACAGAAGAGAAAGAGAAATGCATCAGAACTAATATTGAAGACAGGAAGTCCAAATCGACAAGAAATGAAATGGAACAATATTAGCATGACAAGAGACAAAAGGTATCAAAGCAAGTCTGGAACTAAAACAGCAACTTCCACGACCATTGTGGACGCAAAATTTAGACATTCTAGGCGAGGAGATAAACATGGATCCTACCTTTTAGATATCTCTTCATAGTCGTCTTCATCGTCATCAGGAGGATCAATTACATCCTCAGCACCAGCATCCAGAGCAATACCAAGAAGTTGATCTTTGTCTGCATCACCAGCTCTAACGTTCACAATGCGAGCACGCCTGAACCTAAACATGACTGAACCTGAATCAGCCATCTTTCCGCCACAGTCCTTGACTATTTCTCTAATCAATGATACTGATCGGGTTACTTTATCAGTTAAAACTTCGATTAATATGCCGACTCCCCCGAATCCGTACACCTGGATGCATCAACACAATAGTTCAGGGTCCAGCATACTCTCCTGATTAGTAGAGATGACGATTAACAGAGACAACACGGAAAGGAAGTTACTATTCTGTAGTTAAAGGGAGATCCAGATACATGTTCCAATTTTTGCTGCCCACCTCATAGATTTTCTCGATATAAGCCTCTTGTCCCTTTTCTGAAGCTCTCTTCATATTGCGCTCCACAATTTCTTTAGGAACATCCAGCTCCTTAGCTTTCTCAAGTATAGCAGCAAGAACTGGATTGGAAACAGGGTTTGGACCTCCTTTCTGCACGCTGCATATGCAATAGTAAATCAAATTAAGATTACCTGGCAGCCAAGGAACGGATATGATTGGAAGGCGAAACCGAATTGCACTATTGACTTTGACACTTCTCACAAATTTATATTACACCGAAACGAGCTTATAAGAGTGAGGTCTAATCATATTTAATTTCCTCCTTTATCCAAAAAAAAAAAAAAAATTAATTCTCTCCAACACCCCCAACCCCATTGATTTAATTCACTAGTCCGCCGCATACCAATTACCAAGTGTAAAACAAACATCACCTAATAAAAACCACAAAAAAGAATTAGAGGGCTGGAATTCATGACATCATACTTACTCTGACATTATATTAATAAATCAACTTTATCAAAAACTCAAGTTTTTTGTACAGTGCCTACAATATTGTAAAGATCTTATCATTCATATCAGGATAGATGAGCTTCATATGAGACAGAAGAATGCAATGAGGTATCAACCATACGAAAGAGTTTACATAGCACAAGTCAGCTGCAGCTTGAGTCTGGGATCAATGGAGTAAAACTAAGCTTTGGGGGCCTGATGGCAAGTGCTGTGCAAAACACAGAATAGAAACCATTTGACAAGTTTCTATAGCGTGGGACAAAGAATAATCCACGATAACAACATATTAGCTACAAGGACAATGGTATTTGCATGGTATAACTTACGCCTAAGCTGCTCCCTCTCACTTTTGCCTCATCATCTGAATCCGAAGCACCAGAATCCTTTTCAGCCATGAGACAACCTTTGTACCTTTCTTTATCCTTTGATTCATCATTAGAGTCTTCATCAGAAATGGAGTTATAAGCATCCCAGGCTTCACAAGCAACAAGCATGGCCTTTTCCAGTCAACAGTAGAGAATTGCAATTTCTTTTCTTTGAAATCTCCATGTTTCAGTATTGGACAATCCTTCTTGAAATGACTTATTTTGCCACAATTAAAACAAGGGTCAGAAGTGGATTTAGATGAGAACTTATCACTTAACTTCTTCTTATCATCCTTCTTTTTCAAGAAGTTCAAGTATTTTCTGCTCAGTAATCATCACATCCTCCACATGCTTCACAGGTTCTTGGTGATTAAGTTGCTTGAAGGGCTAGACCTTTCATCCTAGTTGACACAGCAGGTTCATCTTCTTCTTGTTGCTTCAGTGTCTTCTCATAGGTGATCAAGGGGCTAATCAAATCACTCAAAGATAGCTTCTTTAAGTCCTTGGCTTCTTGTATGACAATGACATTTGCATTCCAAGTCCTAGGGAGGCTTTTGAGAACCTTTCTAACCAATTCATTAGGAGTATATGATTTGCCAAGTGAATCTATTTCATTGACAATTTCATTGAATCTGCTAAACATCTCCTTGATAGTCTCATTAGGATTCATCTTGAGGTTCTCAAATCATGAAACTAAAAGATCAATTTGTTGCTCCTTCACTTCACTGGTTCCTTCATATTTTACCTCCAAAGTGTCCCAAATCTCCTTGACAGTCTTGCATATTGAGATCTGCTTGTATTCAATATCAGTTAAGCCATATATGAGAATCTTTCTTGCTCTTGCATTTCTCTCCATCTTCTAGAAGTCTGTAGTGACTCATTCCGCTCTTGGTTTCTCCATCATCTTTCTACCAGCATCCATTTTCTCTATCTTCAGTAGTTCATTCTAGATGATCTTCCATAGCTGTTAATCCTCAGATTGAATGTGGATCTCCATCTTCTCTTTTCAGAAATCATAGTAGGTTCCATCAAACAGTGGTGGCCTATGCTCAGATGCACCCTCCTTTTCAGCCTCTGTTAAACTCATCTTTTTTCTTCTCAGGTAGTTAGCCTTTAAGAAGAACCTGCTCTGATACCAATTATTGGTCTATTATAACACCCCAATTTTTCATAACATATTAACACATAATAATACAAATGACATCACTGCCGTTGAGTCTCAACACCCTAGTTAGGCCAAAATTACTTAATCGATTTAGGCATCGAAATAAATAAAAGCCACTTAAACATAAACCAATAATATTATCAAATACAGCGAAAACTTCTCATTTATTGCATATTTTACTTAATTCATAAACCATAATACAGTAGATACATATTAACACCATAACCTATATCACCTGTCCGTCGTCTTTACCTCCTGAAAACACAGAGAAGAAAAAAACACAGAAAAATAGTAACCGTGAACCATATGAACTCAATAATGTGTTGGTCCCCCTTATCAGTGGTTGCACGATAGAAGAAGGTAAGAAAAGAAAAGAAAAATGACCACTTAACTCCTTTATTTCAGTACTCTAGAACTTATCATACCAATCCAACGTTCACAATTATCATCTCAAAATCACAGTGAAGACGCACAATAGATATCTTAAGTGTTATAATTGTGTCCTTGGCGAAACTTATTCAATTTCAACCTATCAAGCTTTATTCAGCTTTAGTAAAAAGATATCCGCGAAAGGGGATCATCCAAACCGGAGCCAAGGATCTCTTGCAGTGAGATACCCTCATATCAAAACGACTTCACAAGGTCGATGAAAGAATGTCACCACCAAGTCACTATATAACACGTACGACAGACACAATGCTCTTTATGTTTTATACCACAGAGTTATCTCACCAATTATGGATTTACACTTCTTTCACTCACTCATCCTCTTTATACCAGCAATCAAGGCATAACACAAACACACATATCATCTTATCACGGCACACAGCAGTTGCAGTCAGTATTTTACGTCAGCCACATTTAATGACTACGTCCATAGATTCCAATGCATATTATTATACTCACGGTATAATAATACGCATCGCCAAACACAATAAATCTAAGCGTTATCTTCTTATTGCAACTTCCTCATACACACGCTCAGCTTGTCATTTATGTCTCAACGAGCGGCATCTTCAGGTCCTATAACATGATAGGATTCACATATTAATATATTTCCTTGTGAATATTTGTTCGCGTTGCGGAATTAAACATATTTGGAGGTAATACTGAGCTTTTAACAAGCCTTTGATACTTATTTTGATTGTCCGTGATGATGATTTTATATATTGCATATCATTAGAGGTATTTGTGAATATTTGAAGTTATTTTGGGATCAAAATGATCATTATCGATCCAGAAGGTTCTAAGACGGCATCCCGACTTTTGGGACGGATATCCCGACCTCTAGAACAGGTGTCCTAGATTCTGTCCAACTTAATCTTTTAACATATTTAAATCTATAACTTCTTGTATACAACTCCAACAATTATTATGTAAAATTCTATATAAACTAGACTTCATATTGTTTTCGGTTAATTAAAATTTTTAACATGAAACCTTACTAATAATAGCAGTTAATTAGTTTAACTTTATATTTTTTGTTAGTTTAGACAGTTTCACCTTACTTAACTAATTTGCTCAATACTCTCTACATACTACTCTAAATAATTATTTGTAAATTGTTTTGAAAATTAGACTTTCATACCTTTTCAATGATATAAGGCTTATCTTATAAATCTTATTATATAATTCGATATCAAGTTACAAAGTTATCTCTATAACCAGTTCTTTTTACAGATTGACATATCCGTATGTTTTGATTTATATCTTAAGATTCTCAACTCCGAATCATGATTTATTAATTTCATTAGAAATTAGACATATGAGAATTCAACATATATTAATATCAGAATTTATCAAAAAGTATATAAATTTTCATAAATATTCTAAGTAAGATGATCACCTTTTCTTAATAACGATGAAGGATCCTCATCGTACTCGCTTACCACCTAGCTTCTTCTTTTCTCCTCAAATTTCTCCTTCTTCTCTTCTCTTGCTTAACTCCAATCTTACATGGTAGGGAGTGCTTTGTTTTGTGTTCGTAAGAAAGTTTCAAGGAGAAGAGAGTTTGTATTTATAGGAAACTAAATCAATTAAAATAATTTTAGTGGATAATTAATAGGTATTTAGTAGGTAATTAGTGCATCATTAATTTAATTTAGGTGGTGTAGAAATTGACATAAAGAAAAATAAGTGTCAAAATTAGGTTTAGGTCATCTTCGTATAAATACGGTATTTTCGTATTAAGATCGTATTTCTCTGAATTTGTATATTATGGTTATATTTTATTTATATTTTGTATTCTTTCCCTACTATATCGTCAAACAACCCTTTTAACCTTGTAAAATAAATTTTAACGTACGATAATTTACTATTCATGTTAGTTATCGTAAAAATAAATCTTACGGATTTTTTGTGTCCTTACATTTACAGATGATACTCAAGAGAGGGGGTGAATTGAGTATCAATGAATTTTCGAACTATTTTTCATTTTCTTGATGTGGAAGGTCCGGGTCTTTAAGAATGTCTGGGTCTTTTTCAACCTATTTATTTGTTTGTAAGTTACTAACTATTTTATATGCTTGTTTGTTGTGTAATCAAGAACAATAATAATAAAGAGAGAGTGGACACAGTGTTTATACTGGTTTGTCTCTTGCTCAAAACTATGTAAGAGGAGATTTACATCCAGTAGCCAGTGGGATTTTTGAGAACTTTGCACTATGAACTCCTTCAGTAGTACACACCGTTCTCCCTCTCCTTCACCAATCCTCCAGATCAATGTCAGAGCACCCCTATATCACTAACATCCTAGTAACACAGTCAACACTAATTACAACTTGTACCAATCCCCCAGACGTCACCCTAAGTACTCCCTGTTGTACCCCTGATTAAGCCGTAGCACCTCTAGTTACTATCCTCCTTGATAGAACTCTTGTACCCTTAGCTTCAATCCCCTGTAGCAACACCTCGTACTTCTCTGGTCCTTAGTCTCGTGGATTATATTCCTTGTAACTTGGCACCCTTGTCTTCAACAAGGCCTGGGTCTTCCTCTGGTTCGGTCACCTTGAACCAAGAAAATCTCCTTGATCAACTCTCCAGTCAATTGTAACGCCCTGATTTTTCATTAATTATTAATGATACATATGACGTCACTACCGCTGGGTCAAACGCCTCAGCTAGGCAAAACTATACATCCTGGCTTAATAATAAGAATTAAGGTAAGTTCACTTATACATCATTAGTTTAGAAAATTTTGATGCACTCAATCACTACTCAGAATATCACTTTCGCTACGAAACTTGCATATAGCATCAAAACTTAGATCACACTTCTCTCCAAGTCTTGTTCCGGTAACAAAGAGAAGAGGAAAGACACAAAAAAATAATAACCGTGAGCTATAGGAGCTCAATAACGTGTCGGTCCCCTTACCAGGGGTTACACGAGAGAAGAAGATAAGAAAAGAAAAGAGAAATGACCGCTTAGGTCCTTTGTTTCAGCACTCTAGAACTTATCATATCAATCCGACATTCACAATTATCATTTTAAAAACACAATAAAGACAGACAATAGATACCCTCAGTGTTATAATTGTGTCCTTGACGAGAGTTATTCAATTTCAACTTATGAAGGTTTATTCAGCTTTAGTAAAAAGGACATCCGCGAAAGGGGATCAGTCAAACCGGAGCCCAGGGTTTCTTACAGTGAGTTTCCCTCATACCAAAATGACCTCACAGGGTCGATGAAAGAATGTCATCACCAAGTCATTGTATAACATAAACGACAGACACAGCGCTCTTTGTGTTTTATACCATGTAATTATCTCATCAATTTATGGATTTACACTCCTTTCACACATTCATCCTCATTATACCAGAAAACAAGGCATAACACACACCATGCAACAACACTTCACAATACTCAATATTTAACACGCAACATTTACAGTCACTATTTTAGGTCAGCCACATTTAGTGGCTACGTCCAAAGATGCCAATGCATTATTATTATACTCACGGTATAATAATACGCATCGGTATACACAATAAATCTAAACGTTACCTTTTATCACAATTCTTGACATGCACACGTTCAGCCTCGTTCTTAAGTGACGACGAGCAACGTCTCCAAGTCCTATAATATAATAGGATATGCATATTAAGACATACCCTTGTGAATGATTATTCACATTATAAAATTAAGTATATTTATTCGTACTTTTTGAAAAATCATCATAATAATGTTATGTGGTGATTCCAAGCTTTGAGAAAAAACTTTGATACTTTATTTTGATAATTCATGATGATAATTCATGATGATAATTTTATGTAGTTATCATCATTAGATATGTTTGTGTACATTTGGAGTTGTTTTGGGGTCAAAACGGTTCATTTTCAAATTCTGTCTAGCATGACCCTTCGACACGTTTAAATCTATAACTTTTCTTATACAACTCAAAAAATCATTTCTTAAAATATTTTAAATAACCAAGATTTCATAATCTTTCCATTGAATTAAAATTTCTATCCCGTAACCTTACCAATAACAGCAGTTTATTCATTTAATTTTATATTTTCTGCTAGATAAAATAGTTTGACCTTTCTTCACCTAATCAGTTCATAACTCCTTAAATACAACTCCAAATATAAATTTTTAAACAGTTTTGCAAAACTAGACTTTAAGACCTTTTCATTGATATAAGGCTTATTTTCTAACTCTTTTTGTATAATTTCAGATCAAGTCACAAAGTGATCCTTGTAACCAATTTTTATAGATTAACATATCCATACGTTTTGATTTATATCTTGAGATTCAAACTCTAAATCATGATCTATCAATTTAATCAGAGGTTAGACATATGAGGATTCAACATATATTAAAATCGAAATTTGTCGCATAGCCTATGATTTTTCACAAAATTTCTAAAAAAGATGATCACCTTCTTGTATTAATGATGAAAGATCCTCGTCGCCTAATAATCCTAACTTCTCCTCTTTCCCTCAAACTTTCATTCTTCTCTTCTCTTGCTTATATCTTCTCTTGCATGACAAGAAGTATTTTTATGTTTGTTAAATGTTTTTCAAGGAGAAGAGAGCTTGTATTTATAGAAAACTAAATCAATTAAAATAGTTTTAGAGGATAATTACTGAGTATTTAGTGGATAATTAATATGTATTTAGTGGATAATTAGTCAGTAAATAATTAAATAATTTAATTTAGGTGCAGTAGAAATCGACATAAAGAAAAATAAGTGACAAAATTAAGTTTATATCATTTTCGTATAAATACAGTATTTTTGTATTAAATTCATATTAGGAATGCATTTCATTCATATTTTATATTTTTTCCTTATTATATCGTCAAACAAGGCTTTTAATCCCGTAAAATAAATTATAACGTACGATTATTTACTATTCATGTTAATTATCGTGAAACTAAATTTTATCGAGCTTTTCGTGTCCTTACCATATTTTTGTCATGATTTTGACAAACAAATTTTATAACCCCATTATATAAATTACGACGTTCAATAATATATTATTTTTGTTATTTTTTCAGAAAATAAATTATCTTAAATTTTCGGGTCTTTCCATATCTATAAAAAATCCAAAATCGATTTGTAGCAAAGTATTCTAATTTTGCTCAATATATTGTTAGTCTACATATAAGATAGTCAGAAAAAACAATGAGGACTTAAAAAACTTAACATAATCACCAAAACAGAAATTTTTCATGTTTATGACATATATATATGGAAATTGGGGAAGGCCTAAGCCTTGTCATACGCAACGGCGGAATAAAGACCTGGGAATAAGTGGGGCCGATCATTACTAATATGGGTTTGAATGGGATAAAGTGAAACACGATAATGGACATCGTTTCTCAACAATACGGACTTTAAAATATGATCATCTACTCCAATGAAACATGATAACAAAAGTTGGAATTGTTCTAACACTCCAATCCTCAAAAATAAAAACTATTAGAATGAACGATTAAAAATAATCCATAAATAAGGTATATCATTTTTGAATACATGAGTTACCGACGGCTCCCAAATTTCGTAAACACAGTGTAAACGAGCAGATGATGATATCCATTAACATAGTTGACGATAAACGACGTCAATTATCATATTTTTGTGAATGTCTTTAGGTATCTTGCCCAAAGACACTTTAACCCCCTTTTACCTTACTAATATATATCTGCATCAAATTTATTTGTTTTAATTTTTTCGTAAGAGAAATTTGATGTGAATTATACTAAGTTTGACATGTTTCATTAAATACAATGAGAGAGTGACTAATGATTGATATGAATGTTTTATAGAAGTTAAAACGAGATTAATATGAAATCAAATACGAACCCAAAATATTACATAATTGTATGAAAATAATACCTAGAGAATATATGACATATAAGACTCGAGAAAATTGAAGCGATAAGATAAAATTATGTGTAGTTGGAGTATTCATATTAGTTTAGTTTTCTATATTGGATCGTTTTTAACAAGGTAAGGAATCAAAACACAGATTTGAAAAATGTGAATAAATTAAGAATAGAAGTTGTTACAAATATAAGAAACAATAAAAGGAAAGAAACAACTAAAAAATGGACACTGCCTCATAGTGAATACTAAAACAAAAAAAAAAAAAAAAAAAAAAACACAAAAATGGCCAGGG
>JAOVYX010020508.1:0-41343 GCA_035668315.1 Drosera spatulata | reverse complement strand
AACCACTTGCCCCCCCCCCCCCCCCCCCTGCAGGTTGTACTTGTGGATCTTACAAAGGTGATAGCCGTGCAGACTATAGCAAAGGCTACAGAGCAGCCTAGTATAAAGGAGCAAGTGAATCTCACGGGAAAAGTCACTAAGAACATCCTAGAAGTAAAACCAAAGTAGACCAGAGTCACAAAAAGAAAACTTTTCCTGCAAACCTTAGAAGAAGAATCTTTGCGAGAAATCCCTGCTGCATAGCCTATGGAAATGGAAGAAGAAACTCAGTCTGCGCCTGTAGATGAGCAAACTAAAACCAGCTCTCAAAGACCAACAACTTTGGCAGAAATTGTGGGATCATCTTGAAGGAGCATCCCTCCAAAGGAGTTAGAAATGGCTGTGCTCCACAATGCAAATATTTATCTGTAATACCTCAAAGTAGAAGCTGATGCAAACCTTCAGCAACTCATCCTAGAAGTCCTATGGCATAGCTCAGGAAGGAGTTGAATGCACAAGGGTATACAAGAAAGGAAATTGAAGACATTGAGGCCAAACTGAGAAGAATGCAGACTGATCAGCCTCTCACTGCATCTATTGCAGTCTCTTTGGCAATTAAGGCTACTGCATTAGAGGCGTACACAACTGCTATCATTTCTATCTCTACTATAGGAACGGAGCTAGTCGGGATTGAAGTAGAGCAACCATCAATTGCATCTGAAGTATGGGCCATAACAACAACTACAATGGAGACTACAGACAAGGCTGAAATATAAGAGGCACTATAGACGATTCAATCCCTACAAGAAAAGGTATTGGAACATAGAACAAAAGTTGATGAACTACTTGGCAAACCTCAAAAGGAAGCCATGATCTAGTAGTTCATCAAGGAACACAAGCTTCCAATAAAGAGAAGGTCCAAGGCTGCAAGGCCGAAGCTGATCCCATCAGGACCTACCACAAGATATGGAATCAATCCTGATGGAACCAGAAAAAAGATTGGCATTATAGACAACATGACAGAAGCTGAAATATAACAGCTGGTATTGATGCAAAAGAGGGAAGCTAGCAATAAGAAAAGGCCCACCGAACCATACATATTATTCAGTGGAGCTCTAGAGATCAAGGACTCAACCTTGAGAACCAAAAGAAACAAGCAGGCTCAACTGCAACATGTGGAGTTTGTCCACACACCGGAGGTGGAAGCAAAGCTCAAGAGATTTGTGGACAAGCATGTCAGAGCGGCAACACTTGAAATCTATGATTACCTATCCAGACCAACCATTGGGAAAGCTCCATCCTCCGGAGGTGATGATGATGGCCTTGATGAGCAGCCAGAATCAGAAGGTCATGATGATGATGACATTATGGATGATGTTGCCTAAGAAGGCATCAAGGAGCTATCCACAGCAAAACTAGCAACAGCAGAAGAAGAATCCGCAACAGCAGAGCCAACACCAATAGGAGAAGAACCAACAGCAGCAGCCACAGAATCAGCAGAACCAGAAGAATCAGCAGCTGAGGCACCTATGGCAGACAAGCCAGAAACAGACGAACCACCACAAGAAGAGACAACAGCAGCTGAGAGGTTAGAAACAGAAAGATCAGCTGCAAAGGGATCAACAACAGGCATTTCAGCACCACAAGGTACAGAAGCAGCAGAGGCTATCTCAGAGAAAAAGGAAGCAGACGGTGAGCAGACTACTGCATAGAAAGGGTTCACAGAGGTCACAGCTCTTGACCTTACTCCAACAGAGACAGAGGACATTGTCATAGTTGAAGATGAGTCACCTGATATGACTTCTGCACTCAAGGAGGAGCAAACTGCAGACGAAAACACCTTCAAAGCGATGGCACTTGAAGAAATCAAGAAGCCGCTGATGAGTGACACCTCCACAGGTCAGGAGCATATGCACAACCAGGATGCATCCCCTCTAAATCTGGTATTCACTCCTACATCCTCTTTTGGGCTAGTGCAGACTAGGGCAAATTCACCCTCTGTTGGATTTCCACAAGGTCTATTATACAGTGGAACATCCAACATTCCCATTACACTCCAGACGGCATCCAGAAGTCTAAGGCAAGCCCTAAAGGATATTAGAATGACACCAATACATGAAAAACCATCCTCTACTGCTAGAACGAGAGCCACTGTTGTAGTTCCTCCACCTTATCAGTCCTCTTAACCAGAAACAATAGTGGAATATTGACTGAGGCAGCTGGATCTGGAAGTTTACAACATGCATCAATGGTTAAAGGACGTATTCAAGGATCTTCTTGACAGAATAGAGCCAGTTGCAACCAAGCTGGAGTTCGAGAAGGAAACCAGGAACAAGTGCTTTGAAGAGTTTCATGACATTCTCGCTGACATGGCTGAGGGACATCTCTTCCCTTTCTCTTTAACGGTAAAGGCTTCGGAGTGGCTATTCTCTTTCCCATCGGCTTCTACCACCACATGGGGCGAGCTTACCCAAATGTTTCTTACAAAGTTTTTCTCTCCCGCCAAGACCGTCAAGCTACGAATCAAAATCTCATCGTTCACTCAACTTGACATCGAGACCATCCACGAAGCTTGGGAGAGGTTCAAAGAGCTTCTTAGGAAGTTCCGACACCATGGTTTGCCCGATTGGTTGCCAATCGTAAGCTTCTTCAAAGGACCAAGGCCTGATGTAAGGTGTTCACCTAATGTAGCGGCGAAGGGTTGTTTCATGAAGCTAGGGTACCAAGAGGCTATGATTTGCTTGAAACAATGGCCGAAGGTGCGTATCAATAGCTCTATAAACGCTATACTCCAAAGAAAGCACCGGGGATGCTAGAACTTGATGTGGTGACTACTATTTCAAAGCAACTTGAAGCTTTAATAAAGCAAGTGAGTGCTTTGGCCACAAGCTCGAGCCTCAAGCTCATGTATGCCAATCTTTTTCTCCTCTGTGTTGCGATCATTGTGGAGGTTAACGTGCTTGAGGATCTTGAGATTTTGGCTAAGAAGTAAAAACTTGAGGATCTTTAGAATGCCAAGCTAAATGAAGAATGTAGCGCCATCATACAACGTAAACTCCCTCAAAAGCTTAAAGATCCGGGAGTTTTACCATCCCATGCATCATTGGAAGGGTTAAAGGTTATAAGGCCTTATGTGGTTTGGGTGCTTCGATTAACTTGATGCCTTATTTATTTTGTAGGAAAGCTTGGAATTGAGGATTTAAAGCCAACTCACATGACATTACAAATAGCGGATCGTTCCCTTACTTTACCGAGAGGTGTGCTTGAGGATGTGCTCGTAAAGGTTGATCAATTCATCTTTCCTGCAGATTTTGTGATCTTGGATATGGAGGAAGATGATAGTGTGCTGATCATCTTAGGAAGACCGTTCCTAGCCACTAGAGGAGGATTGATTGATGTCAAAAGTGGGGAATTGAAGCTCCTGGTTGAAGGGAAAGAAGCCACCTTCAAGGTATTCAATGCTTTCCATGCATTGAGCAATCATGACCCATGCTATAAGATTATGGTACTTGAAGATGCAGTGGAGAAGAAAGTAGATCCAATGCTTCAACGTAAGCTAACGCTTTCTTTAGATGAGCTTGAGGCTTGTCTTCAAGGTACGAGCTCTACCTCTCATGATTCTCCTTGTGGCAATACTAAATCCCGTGGTGTTGATGAGTCTCTTCAAATTGTAGTAAAGGAGCAGCATCAAGTCATTGAGACATTATTGAAAAACATTGAAGCATCGGAATCCTCTAATTTATGTTTGAAAGTAGAGAATGAAAAACTTACTTTGAAAAACAATGATTTGGAAAAAGAGGTTCAAGACCTCAAGTGTAAACTTGCACCAAGTGCATTTATCATGCCCTTAGTCGCACAACCGGAGCATTGATCTTGTGGAACCAACACTTCCAGTGTTATAAAAAGAAAAAAACATTCAAACACTAGTCTTTCTCGTGCCAAGGTCTATCGTGATGCATTTGATCCTTTTCTTGATTGTAGGTACGACGAAGTTTCGGGAAACCATCAATGAACGTGCAAAGCATGGATTGAGAAGTGACTTCTCGAAAATCATACAGGACCGGTTCAAAAGGAATGAGGAAGGTTTGGATACCCAAGTCAAGCATTTATCAAGAGAATTCAAAGCCGAGTTGTGGATTTGAAGACGTCGGGATGAGGACGTTAAACCAAGTGCAACTTAGGAGGCAACCTAAAGGGAGTTTTCTTGAGTATTTAATAAGTCGTTTGATATCGTTTTTTAGTATTTCTCGATCTCATGTTGTGTATTTCAATGTTTTGAAGGTTTCTCTACGAATAAAGGAAGTTCATGATTAGGGTCGCTTTCGTAATTTCAAATGTATTTCGATCGGTGGCAAACGGTATGAACTTTCGTGATTAATTACTCAGTTTGTGGTAAGGCGAAGAGATGTGCAATTGTTGATCATTCATACAACTTTATTGTGTTGCCATATACCCTTGGATCCTCTTTGGCCTAACGTTATTTTCCCTCTATTTTTATCCCTTGCATCTCATATGTATGAGATATATCGTTTGATTGGGCATGTGCACAGTCGATGTAGGAGTTACTTTCTAGTTCTCCTGCCATGAAACTCCACAAAAGGGCCCTATTTGAACCTTAATTCGTGTATGAGTCAATACGACGATAGGAGGGACATATTTTATGGGTGGATGGTTGATTTGGTTGTATCGATGTAAGTTAGCACACAATGTGTCGAGGCTGTGGTACCATATTCTATCTTCATACATTAAAAACAAAAGGAGAAAAAGGTGTTTTTCATTGTTCAAAGTTGTGTAATTCGAGAAATCACCAATCCTAATAAAGGGGTGACTCGAGGATGTTGTTCAATTGGTTAAGTGTGTTTAATCATATTCTACTTCTTTTTTGGGGGTATCACTGTAGATTAGTCAGTTATCTTGTTTTTTTGTAGAGAAATGTGATTTGCACTCTTTAAGTTATCCATCTCTTGAACCTCTTTCTTTTTTTTCTTTTTTTTTTTCCCTTTAAGGGTTTTGTAATTGGTTGGTGTGTTTTCTATGCAAGGCACAATGCCTTTGATGGGATGGGTATAGATGTATGCCGATGTCTTGACTTACACTATATCCCTATCCTTTTACAACACCCGAGCTCCACATAGCCAAATAGCCAACCTCCTTCTCCCTAACCAGAATTTTTATTGGTCCCGGCCTTATCTTGGATCGCAATTGCACATTTGGTTTGAGCAAGAGGGTGGTTGGTATACGAATGCTTTTTGCTTGATGTATTATTCAGGTTGAATCCTTATCCTTGCATGATGATGATTTTAGAGTATATGTAAAATGATACTCACGATCATGTGGGATGGTGAGAGATATGCCTTGTCTTGAAAATGGTGTTGTAACATTAGGATATTATCATGCACGTGGTCGTAAGGGGACGATGAATTGGTTTGTTAATATCTCGGGTTATGCCACTTGCATGTTAGGACGGTCTTGTTTTGTCTCACCTCATTTTCATTTCTTAAGGACAACTCAAGCTTGGGGGAGTTGATTAGAGTGTAAAAATACACGTTCGACTTAATTTGTTTTCTTCTTTGGGCTAATTATGCATTTAAATTTGTGGTGTATACCTCTCCTTGAGTTGATTCATATATTCTCATTTTATTTTATTTTTTTTTACAAGGGAAGAAAAACGATCCCAAGAACGTCGAAAACGAAGGTTAAACGAGGTCAAATAGGCATAAAAAGGCTTCACGATGCGACGAGCGGGTCAGGGCCAAAATAGGCCGCGACGAGACGGCCCGAAAGACCACTAATCTGGGAGACGCGCCCTGGCTGGCACCCTTGTGGGTGGTGACGGGTGTGTCTCTTCCAGCGCCCCCCCCCCCCCCCTCCGCCGAACACACACACACACGAAGTCATCACATTTTCCCACTTTTTGAACATCTTGTGTATTTGCCTAAGTGTTGGTGGATTTTGGTGCTTGTTTTGGGACATTTCTATCATCAAATCATCTCCATTGAAGGGAAAAGAAGATCAAGGAAGATTGAGGATCATTCTACATCATCTTATCTAGGGGAGGTCATCCTTGGTTTAACTTTTCCCTTGTTGTTTTTGAGACATTGGTGATTATGGATTGTAGGCACATCAAGTGTTTGATGATTTGTCTTTACCTTTGAATCATGAGATAAACCCTTGATTAGGATCGTGATGTAGTTTGAATAGTGTTATGATCATTTCCATGCTTTAATTTAGTTATTCGTTCATTGTTTATGGTTGTGTGTTGGTTGATGAACATAGTGCCTCGCTTGATTGATCAACTTGCATTGATCTCGTTGTTTGCATCGAATCCAAGAGGATAGGTATATAGGTGACATATGCAATCTTCACCTAGAGTTGAACACGAGGTCGAGAGACCGCTTGCATGGCTCTCGTAGTCATTTTAGGGGAACCACCGTGCACATTACTCTCTACTTGCATTAACCTCTCATAGAGATGCGTTAAGGTGATGCCTAGTGAGATTTACCTTAGATCACGAAGGGACTAAGGTATAGCTTAGGTATTCTCGACTAACAACCTAAACACCTAAAGAACAACTAGATTAGAGTAAACGGATGCCATGGTAGATTAGATTAAAGTCGAAGCCGTGGTATCCATTTAGCCCTGGTAGACTTTCTTGCTGAATGCCAGTTTGGCCAAGAGAATACTGAGCTCGAGGAGGAAAAGACCTCGAGCCCCAAGAGCCTAAGGCCCCCAAAGGTGTTTGTGAAATGGAAAGCTTACATAGATAGTTCCTCTTGTTCCAAGGGGGTAGGGGTTAGAGTACTTCTAATCTCACCCTAACCCTAACTTTGGCAAGGCCCCTTAATATATCTAAGGCCAAAGTCCTATTGGACTCTCGCCTCGTGGTAGAGCATGTACTGGGAAGGTGCGAGGCAGGGCAAGAACTATAAGGGCACTGGCGGATGGTTAAGCTCTTGAGAAAGAAATTTACCGACCTGCAGATATGACAAATTCCAAGGGAGGAGAATGGGATGGATGACAACCTCAGTAAGCTCTCCTTAGGATCAGACAGATGGAATCGTTAGAAGCTATACACAGAAGTGATAAAAGCCCCTAGGAGACTTCCAAGAAAAGTCAATGGCATCCAAGACGAGACAACCTAGGTTGACTCAATGAGGCCATTCCTTGAGGATGGCACACTCAAAGATGACCCCAGAAAAGCACAGTCGGTGAAAAGAACAACTTCGATGTACCTAAACATCGGCTTCGACCTTTACAAGAGGTCATACTCCATGCCTCTGCAGAAATGCTTGAGGCCAAGAGAAGCCAACGAGTGTTCATGGAGGTCCACGGGGAAGTGTGTGGAAACCATCACGGGGCCCAGACCCTGGCCTTCAGATGCATGAGGTAGGGATATTACTCGCCTAACTTATTGGCCGATGCTGGTGATGAAATATGACCGATGCCAAAGGATAGTTGACCTGAGCAAAAAGCAGCTACAAACATGACCCCTATTGAATTCCATGGCCCTTTTCCTAGTGGTGGATTCACATCCTAGGACCCTTCCCTCTGGCACCAAGGCAAAGGAAGTTTGTGGTGCTGATGGTCGAATACTTCACCAAAAGGGTCGAAGTCAAAGCCGTGGCCAAGATCATTGATCAGGTCATCAAGAGCTTCATATGGAAGTCGATCGTCTGTAGGTTTGGCATTCTAAAAGATTTGATCTTGGATAACAAAACTCAGTTCATGAGCTCGAACTTTTCTGAGTTCTGTGAGAAAAACAACATCGAGCGAAGATTTGCCTTTGTCAAATATTCGAGGTCCAATAGGCAGGTCCAAACTGTGAACAAAGAAATTAAGCAAGCCCTGGAAAAGAAGCTAGCCACTGAAAAGAGGCTCTAGGCCAAAGAATTGCCTTCAATCCTATGGGCGTATTGAACCACTCCGAAGAGGTCATCCAAGGAAACACCTTTCTCCCTTGCCTTTGGCATGGAAGCTATCTTCCGAGTCGAACTCCGCCACCCAACAGTTAGGGTC
This sequence comes from Drosera spatulata, assembly GCA_035668315.1. Taxonomy (NCBI): domain Eukaryota; kingdom Viridiplantae; phylum Streptophyta; class Magnoliopsida; order Caryophyllales; family Droseraceae; genus Drosera; species Drosera spatulata. The sequence continues at coordinate 33,348 of JAOVYX010020508.1, read as the reverse complement.
AAAGCTTTTGGCCTCGAACAAAATTATTCACACATGAGGGAGGCTCTTGACCTCCTAGAAGAGAAAAGGGAACAAGCTGCAACTCGAGCTAGAGCCTTCCAACTAAGGGTGGCCAGATACTTCAATGCCAATGTGAAACCCAGGAGGTTCGACATTGGAAACTTGATTCAAAGGGTTTTAAACTTAGCAAAACAAAAAAGGAGTACATGTCATGTAAGTTCAGTAAATGCCCAGATAATCGGGAATCGGAGGTAAGGATTGGGTCAGATGCTATGCCAATGACGTCATCATTTAGATACCTTGGATCCATGATTCAAGAGAATGGAGAGATTGATAAAGATATTATTCATCACACACGAGTTGGTTGGCAGAAGTGAAAGGGCACCTCGGGCGTTTTGTACAATAGAAGGATCTCTCCAAGACTGAAGGGCGAATAATATTGCACAGTTTTGAGGCCAGCTATATTGTATGGGGTAGAGTGTTAGCCCATAAAGAAAACTCACGTGAATAAAATGCATGTGACTGAGATGAGAATGTTATGATGGATGTGTGGGGTTTCTTTAAGAGATGAAGTTATAAATGATAGGATCCGGGAACAGTTGGTTGTCTCATCTATTGACATTAAGATGTGGGAGGCGAGATTAAGATGGTATGGTCATGTGATAAGTAGAGACCTAAGCTCCCCGTAAGGGATGCGAATCCATCGAGATGATCGAGTGTAAACGAGGCAGAGGGAGGCCGAAGAAATATTGGGGTGAGGTTATTAGACAAGACCTGACCTTACTTGAACTAACAAAGGACATAACCCTAAATAAAACTACTTACCGAAATAAGATAGTAGTTGAGGGGTAAGTTAAGTGGGTTATAGCTATTTTAGGATGGGATGGATTATTTTTAGGGTATTAAATTCTTAGGTCTTTATTTTTAGGCTATTGCCTTGTTGTTTTCATTTTCTTGTTTTGTTACTGATTATTTTTTAGCCATGTAGTGTTCCTTTTGTTGTTATTTTTTGTGTTGTATGTCTGCTTATGAGGGCATCGGAAACAGTCTCTTTGTCTACATAGTAACAGAGATAAGATTACGTACATTATCCACCCTATTGACGGGATAATCTGGGTTGCTGTTGTTGTTGTACCTTATGCGAATAATAAAAATTAAGCACTAGCTTTTCATATCAAGATCTAAATTAGATCACGAAGCTAATTCAGATTGATGACATGATTAAAATTAAGAAAGGCATCACATAAAAATCCTAGCATTATTATTTAATTAAGCTCATAATCTTATGATCTATAATTACTCTAGATTCTTTCAAATGGACTCGCCAATCAGATCTATCCACTACACAACACATTCATCATTATAACATTAAGAACATCATAACAATCAAAAGATAGAGAAATGAGAAATCCTTTACTAGCGATGATCCAGAAACATGATGAATGTAATAGCAATGAATTGATCTTCTCCCCGTCAATACAACCACGATCTAGATCATATGAGAAAACTCATATCAGATCTAGATCTATTTGCAAAAGAATCCTAATCAAAGAAATGAAAGGAAAACAACAACAGAGAAGAACAGATAAAAAGTGTGTGCCTCTGTGTGCAAACTACATAGGTATTTATAGAAAATGAAGAGAATTTGACATAAGGATAATCATCCCAAACCAAGAGGGTGAACTCCAAATAGCGGGTGTGAACTACATCGGATTAAAAATGAATAGGGTCTGCAAATAAAGAGTCACGGCCGAGATAGTTGGCTTTCACGGGCGTGATGCGTGTGAAAGTTAGGGAATAGCTTGTGAGACTAGATGGGGGATAAATAGTCTCTTTTTTCGAACCTTTCTGTCAAACTAACAAAAGTTAGTTAGACAATAGAGTTGTTCTAAGCTTACGGTAGTAATACGGAACCTTACTGCAGTAATGTTGGTTCCTTTTGGTTTACTGTTGGTTGATGTCGATTAGAAATAAGGTTAATGTAATGAAAGTAGTAGAGTAAAAACACAAAGCTTTTTATACTTGTTAGAGTATATAACTAAAATATGGATATATCCCTTACTCCAGTCCTCCCTTGATTATTAGAGTTATAATCAAGAGGATAGCACTACGTGTTATTGTTTTAGGCTCACAATCAAAGTGTCACTTTACAACGAGTAAACGACAATACAAACCGATTACAAGATCTTTCCTTCTCCTCAACAAAACTTAGAACAGCCTCTTGAAATCACTTTTCTAAAAACAACTCTGTTTTGAATAGCTGGCTCAGATCCTCAACTATTAACTTCTTTATCAGCTCACTTGAAGCCTTACTATACTTGTCTTTCAGAGCAAAGGAGATTCAGCAATTCAAAGGGTACGAAATCTTGGGCATTGCCTCTGTATTTATAGGCAACCCCAAATTTCTAGCATTTGTTGAACTCGTCCTTTCTTGAAAATGTCACTTTCATGTCATACTGTCACCATATTCATCGACTGTGACCTCGGGTGTTGATGCAGAGAAGTACGCTGATACAACGCAAAAGGCAACTCGTGACCTCTGACTTCATCTGAACCCTTCTGTAGAACCTAGCCTTGCTGCTCTGCAGCCTTCCTGTAGTAACCTCATAGAAGCAATTCATAATCAACCTTCCTTTCATCTTAACCCTTCTTTTGACCTCAGCTTTATTATCCTCAGCCTTGCTACAATAACCTTCGTCAACCAGAAGCAATCCAGAATCAACCATTCCTTGTTTCTGAACCCTTGTGTTGACCTCAGCCTTACTGTCCTCAACCTTGGTGCAGTAACCTTCGTCAACTAGAAGCAATCTAGGATCAATCATTCCTTACTGCAGAAGCCCAAATGCCCAGCCGTTATTGTCTCTTTACTCATAACCTCAATGTTGCCAGCCTTGCCGCATTCCTCCCTGAACCAGCCTTATTATGCATCCATTGCAGGCTCACTTTCCAAGCATATCAGTCTCAGTCTTGATACATACTGGGACATTCTAAGACTGGAGTTTTCCTAGCAGTAAATTCCTATACATCATGGGTTTGACTCAATAATCTCCCCCTAAATTGATGATAGCAAACTCTATCTAAACAGCAAGAAGATACACAACTTTTCATTATATTCTTAGGAGAATACATCTTGTGAAAAAGAATAAAAAATACAAAAGTTTAGAGACATCCATGTTAACTCAGTTGCTCTACTACTTATGTCTCTCTAGAGTAGTAGAGTTAACATAGTATCTATCCCTTAACACTTATTGTTGGATTCTCCCCATAATAGCTGTCATCAAAGAAGGGTTTATGTGCAGTAGACCGTCCCCCTTTGTTGATGCAGTATTGCTTGGCCCTTTCTGCAGTGCTATGTCGTCTGTAGAACAATTAGGAGTCCTTCCTCCATCCTCCTGTAAGCCTTGGACCTGTGAAGTCATAGCCATGTTACTTTTATTACATCGTGAATCTGCTCCCATGAGAATCTGGACTAGTTGTTCAGCTCTCCAGCATGCACCTTTTTTGTGAAAGTCCCAGACATTAGAGTTTATGCCAAGTTCCCGTGGTTGATCCTTGTAGCTGTCAAATTTCCCATCATGAGCATTATGTCCTGTGTCATCATCATGCTTCTTCATCATTCGGCACAGTAGTCCCTTATGTTGCAAAAGGAGATTCCATCCTGCAAAGGAGAAAAGGCTGAGTATTTGTGTGATATCGTCACCAGCATAGTTTGGTGATTGGAAATCTGAAAAAGACCCAACCTGAACCTTGGTTCCAGATGAGTCAGATGACATAGCAAGATTTTGGAGAGTTTGAGAAGTTTTGAGGTGAGAATTTTGTTTGCAGAAGGGTAGTTATGAAGCTTGATATCCCTCCTGAGTCCCTATTTATAGGAAAATTAAAAATCTTTTATTGGGGATGTAACGCTGGGACGTGAAGTGTGGCCATAAATTGGCCGTTATTGGGAAGCAACGTAACTTATGATGTGATCATTCGGTACACTAGTTCTATGTAACTCACTGCAGCAGGGGTTTAAACATTACCGCAGCAAAGTAGCTGTCCAAGGGTTATTGCAGCAAGGTTTAAACCTTTCTGCAGTAGCCTAATGCCTTTTTTCACAAAAGCATGCAATCTCATAGATTATTGCTTTAGGCACTTAAGTCTATCATACCTAACTCTCCCCTAAAAGAAACAAATTCGGACTCATCGAAGGGTTTTGCTAATATGTTAGCAATTTGATTGTCAGTAGGAATACATTCTAGTTTCACATTGCCCTTCTGCACATGATCTCTACTGAAATGATATCTTATATTTTTGTGTTTTGTCCTAAAATGAAACGCAGGATTTTCAGATATTGCAATTGCAGAAGTGTCGTCACAATAGATAGGAGTTTTAGAGATGCTTAGCCCATAGTCAAGAAGTTGTGACTTCATCCATAGGATCTGTACAACGCATCTTGCTACAACAACGTCTTCGCCTTTTTGCAGTAGAGGTTAATACAGTTGACTATTTCTTACTGAACCATGACACCAACCTTGAATCAAGGAATTGACGTAATCTACTTGTACTTTTCCTATCTATATATTCAGCAACCTGCAAAGTCAACATCTAAGAAACCCATTAGTTATAACCCAGGTTCCTTGGGATACCACAACCCAAAGCTAGGAGTCCCTTTGACACATCTAAGGATTTTCTTGATTGTAGCAAGGTGTGATTCCTTAGGACTAGATTGATACCTGGGATATAAACACACATTATAGGATATCGGGCCTACCGGTAGTAAGGTACAGCAAGGATCCTATAAGGCCTCTATATAGCTTCTGATCAACTGATTGTCTAGACTCATCCTTGCCTATTCTGATTGTTGAGCTCATTAGACTCTTCATTGTTGAGGCATTCTCCATACCAAACTTTTTAATCATATCCTTATGGTACTTGGATTGGCTTATGAAGATATTTTTATCACATTGTTGCACGTACTTGAGTTCACCCATGAGACTCATCTAAAACTTAGATGTCATGAGCTTGGAAAATCTATCACACAATTTCTCATCAGTACTTCCAAAAATGATATCATCAACATAAATTTGGACCAATAGAATATGATCATTGTGACGTTTGATGAGCAGGATTGTGTCTACTTTTCATCTCTTAAAGCCATAATCAATGAGAAAACTTGACAAAATTTCATACCAAGCTTTTGGAGCTTGTTTCAATCCATAGAGAGCCTTATCAAGCCTGTAGATGTATTTTGGATACTTAGAGTCCTCAAAGTCTGGTGGTTATTCTACATATACTTCTTCATACAATTTTTCATTTAGAAATGCACTTTTTTACGTCCGTTTGATATACCTTAAAATTCATATATGCAGCATAAGTTAAGAACATTCTAATGGCTTCTATTCTAGCCACAGGAGCACAAGTTTTATCGCAATCGATACCTTTTTCATGTGAGTATCCCTTGACAAACAAGTCTAGCCTTGTTCTTGATTATTGTCCCTTTTTCATCACTTTTGTTTCTAAAGACCCATTTGCATCCTACTACAGGATAATTCTTAGGTTTAGGAACTAGACGTCATAACTTATTTCTCTTAAATTCATTGAGTTTCTCTTGCATGACATTGATCCAGTCAATGTCCTTAAGAGCTTCTTCGATCTTCTTAGGCTCTACCTATGAGATGAAACATGCCGAAAGGCATTCCTCAATAGTAGCCCTTCTAGTCCTTACTGGATCATTTGCATTACACATGATGTTCTCAGGTGGATGGTCTTCTGTCCATTGTCTCCTTTTTCTTCCATCATCCACATCTTGTTGTTGAGACTGTACTACAGGTAAGTCATTTGTACCTTGTTAAGTCTCTACTGCAGGTCACTCTTCTACAGCTCGTTGAGACTCTACTACACAGGAGGCTCTTCTGTGGTTTTCTTTGTTTTGTGCTGCTCCTTTGCAATCTGTTCAGCATTTACATCAACATACACTACTGCATTGTCCTCATTCTTTTCTTGTATGTCTACAGGATCAGACTCATCAAAGGAAACATGAATAGTCTCTTTAATCGTGTCAATTCTAAGATTTAACACTCTAAAAGCCTAACTGGCAGAGGAGTATCCAAGAAAGATCTCAACATCTACTTTTGACTCAAATTTTCGTGTATAGATTTTCTCAGTAATATGAATGTAACATCTACATTCAAAGACATGAAAATAGCCTATAGAGGGGACCTTTCCGTTATACAGCTCATAGGGAGCCTTGTTGTATAATTGTGTACACGGCATCTATTTAAAACATAACATGCTGTATGTACTGCCTCTGTCCAATAATGTTTAGCTAATTTAGAGTCGTGCAACTTTGTCCTAGCCGCTTCTATTAGGGTCATATTCTTCCTTTCGGCAATCCCATTTTGCTGTGGAGTTTTAGGTGCAGAAAAGTTGTGTCTAATTCCATTGTCATTGCAATACCGATCAAACCCGTATTGATCAAACTCAGTTCCATAATCACTTCGTATTGCAACAACCTCTAAACCCTTTTCGGTTGAAATTTGTCTAAGATGTCTCGTTAACACATCACATGTGTCACTTTTTTTGCGTAGGAAGAATACCCATACGTACCTAGAGTAATAATCTACATTGGCGTATTTCTTCCTGCTCAGATTTTCAACCTCTATTGGACCAAACAGATTCATGTGTTGTAGCTCTAGCACCCTTACTGTTTAATCAATATTGATACTTTCAAAGCTTGCCTTTATTTGCTTACCATGTTGCCAAGAGGCACATAGTTTGGCCTTATAAAACTTAACTTTTAGTAAGCCTCTAACTAAATCCTGAGAGGCAACTTTTGAAAGATTTTTTGAAGTTTAAATGTGCCACTCTCCTGTGCCAGAGCCATGACGCGTTTTCTGTTTCATTTATGTATAAGCAAGTGGTGCCATTGGGTGAAAAGTTCATGAAATGCACAATGTAAACATTGACATGTCTTCTCCTAATCAGCTTAACCTCACTCGTTTTGAGGTCCCTTACTTCAGACAGGCCTTTGCTGAAATTTACATCATAAACCTTGTCACATTATTGACTTATGGACAATAGGTTATGATCAAGTTGTTCAACCTGAAGTTTACAGTATGTTATGTTCTTCAACCAGAAGTAATCCAGGATCAATCATACTATTCCTTGCTACAGAATCCCAAATACTCAATCCTTATTGTCTCTTTACTCATGACGTCAATATTGTCAGTCTTGCTGTATTCCTCTTAACCAGTTTTATTGCGTTTCTCTCTTAACTAGATTTGCTGTATTCCTGTGTGAATCACCCTTATTGCCCATCCATTGTAGCCTTACTGTTCTTTAACCTTGTTGCAGTAATCTTCTTCAACCAGAAGCAATCAAGGATCAACCATACATTTCTACAGAATCCCAAATGCTCAATTGTTACTGTCTCTTTGTTCATGACCTCAATGCTGCCAGCCTTACTGTATTCCTTTGAACCAGCCTTAATGTGTTCCTCTCTAAACCAGTCTTGCTATATTCCTCTGTGAACCAGCATTACTACGCATCCATTGCAGGCTCACTTTTCAAGCAAACTAGTCTCAACCTTGGTACATATTGATATATTTTAAGACTAGAAGTTGTCTATCACTAACTTTTTATACATCATGGGATTGACTCAACAATCATCATAAAACCAACTCAAATAACGTGAAAACGTAAGATCAGTTAAATCGATTGATGCATATATCTCGTGTTTTGGTTTCTAGGGATTTTGGGGGCAGTGCGGTCCACTGGTTGGCTAATTCCCTTGCCCGGGATTCGCGGTGGGGGGGTTTGGTGAATGAGGAAATCGAGAGAAGGAATGCCAAATCCATATAATTGAAAAAGACGTGAAAATAAAAGTGTGATGTTTACTTCTCTTACTTCCTATGAGATTTTCTCGATCCAATTCAAATTGAACATCGTCCAGTATTTCTATATTTAATATGTATCTTGTCGAGTTTCATTTGCCAATTAAATGAGATAATAAAGTTCTTTTTCCGAACCATATGAGTATGGGATTGAACATCAACAATGATTGACGTTCACGATAGATTTGTAACAAACGGAGTTTAATTATAGTAGTCCCACAGCATGGGGCAAAGTTTTGCTCGAAAAAAACGAAAATAAAACCATTGCGTAATTTCAATGGAATGGTGTGGAGTACACAATTTCTTCCATGATTGAGTACAAGTATTATGGACTGTTGATTGTTGACGAGGGAAATCCCAAGAAGGAATACCAAAACCGTGTGACGCAAAACGAAAAGGAAAAATAGAAATTAAGCTCGAGGCTCGACTCGCTTATAGTTTGTTTAAATTCGTTTAATCGTCACAATAGTCAAGTTTGAACAAAATTTTTAGCCCGTACACATAAAGGAACAAGCTTTAGTAAGACTCTAAATGGTACAGCTCGAGCTCGGCTCAACTAGGGCTCTAGATTAAGCTCAGCTCAACAATTGTATAGGATAATTTAAATTTGCATGCACATATTAAAATAAACTAAACTGAGCCGAATCCTTACCAGCCCAACGAGCCGCTAAATGAGAGAGGTTTTTTACTGAACAAGCCAAGCTTTCAACCAGCCTAAGCCGTGCATGAAGCAGGACAAATGAACAGACAAGCCGAGCCAAGCCCAATTTATATCCCTATGGTGAAGAAAGTAACATCGGGCTGTACACAGTTTTTTTTTGTTTTTTTGTTGAAAGTTTTCTCTGTTATCACCATATCATTGGGTTGCGTCAACTGCACAATCCCATAATCCATAGGGTACTAACATTGCTAGTTGTATAAAAAGGCATACCAACCTCAAAGAGGAATAAGGCGAGGACCACATGCATAGCAGATGCAGCGTTACCGGGTTTTCAACTGTTGTGTTGGATACGAAATGTTGGATGTCTATATGTGAAAACATACCTTTAGCACGACTAACTGAACAACACGATCTTCTTAAGAGAAAAGAAATTATCAAGTGTTTACTCATTCACAAACGTTGCAAATAATAATAAATAAAACCTATTAGAAGTATTTAACTTTCTTATAGCACAAATTTCTCAACACCAATCCCAGCACAGTGATCAGTGTTGGATGGCGATCACTGTGTAATATTAACATGAACCCCTAGATTTTCCACCCTTCTTGGATCTATGAACAAAACTGTATATATGGTTTCATTTGTTCACCAGAAACGGTAACATAAAATGACAGGCATTGTAACAGAGTTTAATGTTTCACCTCTTGCGACCTGATACAGTTTTCTTGACTGCTCCAACAGAGACCAAGAACTGATCTAGAGACGACAAAATTTTCATGTCATCAGGAGGAAAGTAGCTACTGGTCTTTCCAGTGATTGAAGCAAACAGTAGAGAAAGAGATGGACGAGCAACGTAGTGCTCGCCTAAAAGATCATCAAGGAATGCAAATGCTGCTAAGAAATCGGACCTGCTTGCCCTTATTGGAGCTGCGAAATGAGCAGGGATTATCCTGTTAAATCTCCAGTCACGAGCTATTCGATCAATCCAATCCCTCACCTGTTGAGCCAGTTCAAAAGTTTTCAACACCACTAACTAGCCGAATTATCTGATTTGAAGAAGAAAGGGGTTAGGACGAAAATACAAGGAATTTTCTGGAGAAAGACATGATATGAACAGAGTTTCCTGGTCATGAATTTGACAAAACAAATCCATTTCCTTTAGTACATAAAAGCTCAAAGATGCATACAACACACACTGCAAAATAAAAGTATTGTAGTACTGTACTTCTATTTCAAACCATTATTTTAATCAATTATCTAAAAAAAATTGAAACCTTCGCTAAATTGCACTAAAATCCCCTTTTTGTCTTTCGCTCACATCTCAGTCCCCTAAATTTTTCATCCTACATTTCACTTCCCCTTTTTGGGTTGATTTTTCTTTAGATTTTTGTTTAGAAGGGGAGTGTAGCACTAAAATGAAATTGAGATGGGGAGCTGAATGTAATAAAAAGTGAATACGGGAGAGTAAAGGATGAGTTGAAACATAATGAGGGAGTGAAAAATAAGTTGCCCTTGAACCATTATGTTCAAAATAAAATAGTTCTGTATGCTTTCTCTAATTCACTAGCATAGTTTATTGTGTAAATGAAGCCTATATAGGTAAAAAGATCAAGCCGATCAAACCAAAATTTTTTCAGCCACTAAGCACTCGCTGATAAGTCGAGAACACTAAATAGGACTATAGGTGTGATACCTTTTCAGGAACTTTGCTAAAGACCAGCGTCTTCACGATAGGGGAAACAATCAGCTTCTGGGACATCTGAGCAAAACTGGCATTAGGCTCAAGCAAATTCGATGGCCCAAGAAACAAGATCTGGAGAACCATTCTTTCCCAACCTGTGCATGAGTTATGACATTATTCAGCATAACTAAAACCTGACCTCCTCAAAAGAATTTCGTATGCGGCCTTAAACCATAGACTGGCAAATTGTTTTCATGAGACTCAGATCCATCACCAAGACAGTGACGCCTAACATAAGACCAACCAACAGGTTACAGGCCAAGTGATAACCTCTACATGTATGCAAGAAATGAGGGAATGGAGTACACCAAATACCTTTCTGGCGGTTCACTTTATTGTCAATAACGGGTTCATCAGGAACCTTCTTTCCCTTACTTAGAATCTTTACGGCTAAACCATTCTTTGCTGATGCCAATAAGGACTCCTTGCTAATACAGTCAGGGGGCTGTCTTGGGACAAAAATTACTGCGTCTGTTACCAGAAGTGTCCTAGAGCGTTTATGGTAGAATGCTACCTCGACATAAGGCCCAATTCCTGAAATTATAAAACTGAATTTTTTCAGCACTTGCCAAGGTTACAAAGAGTTAAAAGCTATGCTCAACTTTATGACTCGTGTACCAACTTCCGGCGAGCTCAGCACCTTCTGTTCAATCTCTTCTACCCAGGGTGCTGAGCTATCTTCATCCTTCAGAGTTTTCGCATTAAATATACCGAAAAACTCGAGTGGCAGATTCAAAGGCCAACTCCACTGTCTTGGTGCGACCCATATCTGAGCACGTGGGAACTTTCTAGAAAATGGACCGACGAATATTTTGTGCTCGTATGCAAATGTAGGAAGAACAATGTATTCTACTGGAGCTCCAAGGTCCTTCAATAGCTGCAAATAGAGAATCAAAATTATGTCGACTGCTAATGGATGAAATGATTAGTACAGAACCACTTATAAATTTGGCCATTGTTTTATGTTGGAACTAAAATTAATATACAAATCCTTTTACCACAAGTGAAGAGTTTGGGTGAACTGAGTTTCTCGATATTCTCACACAATAGGTGAGACTAGAGGCCAAAAATTACAACCCAGGACATTCTGCAGCTACGGGGATGAAAGCAGTTATTAATTGGACATCAACAAGCCATCAGCGCATTGGCAATGCCAGTGGTTAGCATTCCAGGATGGAAGTAAAAGAAGATAATTTCCCCACTCCCAACCTAAATGATTGGTACTGTAAACCGACAAGTGCACGGAGAATCACCATAGCCTTGATTCAAGGATTTTTTGTTTTTTTAAAACCTCATAGTTTGGTTTCATTATGCTTTTGCTTCTCTCTCTTTTCTGGAATCTCACACATGGATTTAAGTGGAGGGAAAAACGTTGATACCTGGATGCATTCTTTGGTTGGAGCGATGGGAGCATGAACCCATAATCCTCCGGACTTGAGCTTGATGACTGTCATGCGTATATTTGTTGAAACACTGCTGAAGCCCAGGGCTTGCTCTTGCTCAAATAACCAAATACAATCTTTCACAGCCTTGTAATAACAATCACTAAATAAAGTCAGCTTGTGGAACATCATCTTGTTTCCATAGACCAAAAAAAGAACGGAAGAAAAAGCCAAAAAAGCCTAATATGGTTTAAGTGTGTGTGTAAGAGGGAGATCCAGACAGCAGTGTAAATGTCACAAGACTGGGGAAATATGTTGAGGCATAAACCACATGATGAAGAAAGTAATTTCCTGCACGATTAGAAGTCTTCCTTCAAAAGCAAGAGGTTACAAAGCCTTTTCTTCCAAAGTCCTTTGCAGTAACTCAAACAACCACAAATCTAACACGACACAAAAATCCTCCATACCAATTCATCAACTGCTTCTCAGATAGGAGGAGCCGCTGTCATGAAGCTAATAACTAAGTTCACGGAAAAAAGTGTTTAATCAAAAGCTCTTTATGCTTAAAAGCTATTAGACAACATCATGAAATCTGATATTCAGTCAATCTTCTGCATAAAATGTGGAAAGCTTAAAAGCTATTAGACAATATCATGAAATCTGATTTTGAGTCAATCTTCTGCATAAAATGTGGTTGCTTCAGCTCCAGGCTTCCGGCCTTCCTGTACTTATCTTTCCATCGACAGCACAAGTAGATTATCTTGTTCATTCAAACGATATTGTTGGGGAATGGAGGAATAAACTTGAGTATAAACTTCAATTATGTTAGAATACTTCTAAGTTCTACAATTCTACCCAATCCGTTTAGTGCGCCAGTAAGAACCGGTTTATCTGATAAAAAGCAAGTGCAACAATCAGATATCACAAATGCATAAAAGTTGTCTAGCCCAGAGACAAAATCATTGGAGCCAGAGAGACCACCTCAAAATTGGAGATTTGGAGTGACAGAGTCCAAGTCTATATTTAACCTCAAAATCATTGGCCTAAAAGGCTTCCCTTAGCTTTAGGAACTTATTTTCCTAGTTCTAACCATTTCACAAAAAAAAAAAAAAAAAAAAAAAAATCCCAGAACACTTGATTATTTACTTTCAGCTTTTAGATTCTACCAAGAAAATTTCCGATTTGGCAACAGCTCCACCAACAACAGTAAGCTGAAAAGGCTACAATCTTTTAAATAAGATGATGGATTTCAGTATGCAAAGCACACATGTTAGTGCAAGCAGGACTGTGCTAGAAGCTCTAATCAAGCTCCTTTACTCAAGGAGTAATGTGGATAGCAGAAGAGCGCCAGACCAATACCTCCCTCCAAAGTAGGATTATCCTACATCCCTCTACGAGGAACTGTTTAGACTTTAAAACTTCATGAGTTTCCCAGCATCAAGCACTTTGGTTATTTAAATAGTCTGTTCTCCACTTCAAACCAAGCTTTTCATAATCGGGATCTGTAAAATCCCAAACCGATTCTAATCTGCCAAATGGGATCATTAATCGGCCTATTTAGACCGATTCAATTCAAACTTATTTTGATCAAATTTTAGGAGAGAAAAGACAATAAATAAGATAAATATCAATATAAAAAGGAAAAAATTAGGCAAAATAAGTACTCCCTCCGTCCCATTCAAATTGCAGCACTTTTTTTTCCGAACAGTCCCACTCAAATTGCAAGCTTTCTTTATTTATCAACTTTTTTCATACTAAAATACCAAACTATCCTACTTTATATCACATCAACCACCCCGTCACCATTTCTTTCTTTTTTCCCTCTTTACTCTCTCACACACTCACAAGGACAAGATGATCTTTCTTCTTAAATTCAGCACACACATAAATAATCGTGCCAAGTCAACCGGTTGTAATTTTTTTGGGACGGAGGGAGTAAACAACATAAACTAAAACTATAAGAATCTTAATTTGATTATTTCACATCTTTAGGCACTTCAAAGTACAAACACACATAAAATATTCATCATTATTAATTAGAAAAACTTACTAATGATTTCTAAATCAGAAAAATAAAAACTAATGATTATATTCAAAATATACTCCATAATGTCTATGATTCCCACTAAGATCCTCATCATTAATTAGATACACTTAATAATACTTTTTTAAAAAAATGTGCATATCTGCATGAGTCGATCCAAGTTGACCGATTCATCCCTAAATATTCCGATTCAAGGCCGATTTGGATCGATTCAGGCTTATTCGAACCTATTCTGATTCACCAATTAATCGATCGAATTGTCCAATTATGTAAACCATGCTTCAAACATCTAGTTCAGTTTTATTTATGCATCCAATGACAACAAGAATGACGCCACTACGACGAGAATTAAATTGTTAAGTTATAACCATAAATTAAGATGAACAATTGTTTGTATGTCACATCTAGATTATCTCCTCCATCCTCCCACAAATTTCCATGAGCCATGGATCGGTTGAGCTTCTTGTAAAGATGACATAATTGCTACATTGGATCATCCTACCCCAGCTTCCCAAAAATTGATTTGATTTCTTACCAAATATATTTATCTGGCTTGATATCAATGATGACATGATTGCTGTGTAGTAGAGTTAGTTGCACAACTGGCATCACATTGCCATTGTATCACGAAACTAGATGTGTTAACATGATAAAAGGATCAGCTTGTAGAATGTCGATCCCATTTCTAAGCATAGGGGCTCGTAGCCCATGCTCTAATAATGTAATAAGGATGGTCAGGGGACCTTCTAGAATGCATATGGCTAAGCTCGGCCTAAATAGACGCCTAAATAGTCGGTAAGTGGCTATATATACAAATGTCACCCGCAAAAATGTAAAATAAAATAAATACCGGGAGACAACGAAAGAGAGATCTCAAGAGTGGCACCGGGCACTGATAACTACTTAAACATCCATTACGAAATTGCACTGAAAAAATAAAAGACTAAGGATGAGACACGGACGCCTAGACTCTGCACAGTTGAATTAGTGCCCATTTATTCAGGAGATACACCTATCGTCACAGCACTGCCACATTGGTCATCATCTCTTGCTAGATTAGGTAACTCAACATTGCATCACAGCCAAGTTTAGTCCGTCACACAATCAAGGAACCAGCTCTATCAAAAGTTTGAACTAATGGTACATTGTTCATCATCTCTAACTAGATTCGGAAACTCAACATTGCATCACAGCCAAGTGTAGTCGGTCACACAATCGAGAAATCAGTTATATCAAAAGTCTGAACTAATGATAAAAGACCCATAAATGTACATCTAACACTCCCCCTCACATGAAAACGCATTGGGGCATGAAGTGTGGACAACAAATGCACTGACCCAGCCCATAACAAGTACCGAATAAGGTCTACATAATAAACAACATAGGTGGCAATAAATGGGGGAGGCATGGATCGAACTCGTGACGTCATGTCACGAACTAGTTCTACAGAAAGTCCGAACTCCAAACTGATCGTAGAAAGGCCCATAAAGGTATATCTAACACACACGTCTTCAATGCATTGATCATTATTTAGTACTACAAAGTCAACCACTACACGATCCAATTTGCAACTCTCTAAAAGGCACCCTTATGAGAAAATCCGTTCCACAAACTGAATTTTCAACAGAAGCCGGCTCAAAATATTTTATCTTTGGAGCATTTTCTTCTGGGATATTATTGTTTGGGTACAACTACCGATATCTTTTTGTACTCCTCATTTAGTGATACGCATCATTAATGTGTATCACTAAATGGGGAGTACGAATTTCCTTTGGGTAAAAAAAATGATCCAACCCATGACAATCTTCTTAATATCTTAGTCAAGTCGAGAATCAATTCCTCCGGATAGGTACCGTAGGAGTGAAAGTGAAAATGAAACCTTGAGTTGATGCTGAGTTGTCCTTCTTTTGAATCGACTTTCTGAAAGGGTTTCAACATCAACCGAGGCCAAAAACCTAAGCTAATGCTTTCAACACAGCAGATTTTCCGACACACAGCTAATAATCAGCACCAGCTTAACATTGAACACGGCGAAACAAAAGCTCAACTCAAACATCAAAACCAGCACAAACAAGACAAAGATCACCAAAACACAATTCCTCAATAAACCAAAAGCAAAAGCAAAAGCAAACCTCACTCCTTAGAGTTCTTCTGTTGAGAAACGGCCCCAGAGGAAACGGAAACCCAGTGATATTAACATAAAACCTCTCTCCACCACTGCTAGAGGTAGTCGCCGCCGCAGCCACCACTGACCGGATGTCGCTGCTCCGATGCCTGTTTCCGACCCTCAACTGAACAGTGCCCTTTATTGGCGATGAGTATATGGAAATGTTGCAGAGGTACTGTTTAGAAGAAATGGGGAAGTGGAAGAGGGATGAGGTTCTCGGTGCAACGCCGATGGCGGCGGCCATGTCTGCGCCGGGGAACGGCTGGGATTGAGTGGCTATTTTATGGATGAAAAAAATTAAGAGGGAAATGTAAAATGGGAATGAATGGTTGGGGGTAGTTGTGACACGTGGAAGATGTGAAAATGGGACTGCAATGAAACTGAGAAGACTAGTATTAGACCCATAGTTATCACAACCGGATGCGACATCATCCGAATCAAGTTTATCAATTGATGATTGATTCAATCCATCAAATCATAGATTTGATCATTGTAGTATAATTTAAGTATTAGCCGTAATATAATATATTTTTTATCAAAATTATATATTTATGTTTAATATAATTAAAAGTATAATTATATAAGATATATGTATATTTTTTTAGCTTTTTTAGTAGTGTTTTCTTCAGTTCAATCAGTTTAATTGCGTGAATTTTTGTCCAGATTTGATCGATTTTAACTGAGTTAATTTGGGTCAATTATAGATCTGAATTTTTTTCATCACACTGACCTAGCAAAACCACTAGGTCACAGTTCAATCGGTTGAATCGGTCGGATCAATCCGGATTTAATAACTATGGTCAGAGCAACCGGTTCATTTTGCACTCTTCCTCTTACAATTCTCCTAGTTTGAAGAGTGAGAGTGAAAGTTGAGCCATAATGGTATCGTAACAAAAACAAACAACCAAATATACATATTCTCCATGTGATTTTTTGTTGTTCTATTTTCTTTTTAGGGTATCAATTGACGACCCTTTATTGTCTCATATTTGTGATACCATTGTGAAATTAACACTAAAAAATTTAAGATGCCCTAAAAATGTAAATTTTGAACTCAATTGTTGAGTTTTGAGTGTGGAACCAATGTGGTTGCTCTCAACGTCTTTGATAATAAGAAAAAGAAAAAATAGCATATGAGCAATTCTAATTTTTTTAGTCCCCACCCCCACTAAGGATTAAAACCCTATTCAGAATCAGCATTGTCATGTTCAAAAGCAAGTGATCAAACCCTAATCTATGCACTTTATCTCTTTTTAATTCTCGAAATCACCCTTCATCCAATTGCATTTAAGTTAAACAAAATCCAAATTGATAATTTAACCGTCTTCTTCCTTCTCTCCTTCCCAATCTCTTTCTCTAATCTCGTTTCCGCACAAATGAGTGCTTCACCGTCCAACACGGGTGAAAATCAGATTCCATCGTAGATTTATACTCCCAAAATATGTCATTGTCATAAGTTAGTCTCCATTCAAATTGTTGGATCAGGAAGATCTAGTCATGGATGACTTTTCTTCAAGTGCGATGCTTGTGGGTATTTTGCTTGGTGTAAACCTACTAATGGAGAAGGTGGATACAACGGTGTTGTTGTTGTTGTATGCCATAAAAGAGTGAACAATTGCTGCAATTGTGAGATTGATGGAATTGTGGATCAAGTTAAGTCATTAGAAATCATGAAAGGATAAGCTGAGAATGGGATCCCCTTGCGACTCCTACGATGCTTGTCGGCATCAAATTCTCTGATTAGGGTAATGAATGGGCCGTGGGAAAGCGTGAAAGCGGGAGGAAGAGGGTAAGACGATAATGAGACTAGAGTTAGTGAGTTGGAGGAGAAAAGGGGGTGTCAAAGAGGGATGAAAAGAAGATGGGGAAAAATGAGAAGACGAAGGCAAAGGAGGCTAGTAAGGCGAATGAAAAGGTGATAAACAAGGTTGTTGAATCTGTTTAGGAGGTAGTTGTGGATAAGAAGGCTTCGAGTAAGCCTAAGAGCGAGGTGAAAGGAGATCTATAGGGTTCTCGAAAGCAAACTGGGCTTTCTCTTGTCGACCAGAGCAAGTAATAGATCTTTTAGAGTTTAGGTCAGATACAGAGGTAGAAAGATTTTGGAGTGAATCAAAAGGTGGAGAAGTTGAGTACTGCGCGATTTCGTTATGGTGGTAGTTGAGAAGGAGAGATCGGAGGAATAGAGTAATAGGGATAGGAGGAGACGGGTGAAGCTTTCATATCATTGTCGACGAGCGGAAGATATTGTGATTTCTATGGAGGATGTTGAAGGAGAATGTAGGTACTAGGATCTCACTCTGATTAGGTATACTATGGGTGAACAAGTGCCATTTGGATACATGAATGCTTTTGATGATTAATGTGAATAATAAATTATCGTACGTTATAGTTTATTTTACGGGGTTATAAGGCCTGTTTGATGATATAATAGGGAAAGGATGCAAAATATGGATGAACCCTAATACGCAAATACGGGAAAATACGATCTTAATACAAAAATACCGTATTTATATAAAAATGACATAAACCTAATTTTGACACTTATTTTCTTTTATGTCAATTTGTACTCCACCTAAATTAAATTAATTATCCACTAATTATCCACTTAAACTATTTTAATTAATTTAATTTTTTATAAATACAAGCTCTCTTCTTTTTGAAAATTTCGCACAAATACAAAAAAAAAAAAAAAAAAAAAAAAAAAAAAAAAAAAAAAAAAAAACACTCTTGGAAGAGAATGAGTTAAGCAAGTAAAGAGAAGAAGGACAAGTTTGATGAGAAGAGGAGAAGCTAGGTGACAAAGCGAGTACGACAAGGATCCTTTATCATTAATAAGAGAAGATAATCATCTTGATTAGAAATTTTGTGAAAAATTATACACTCTTTGATAAATTTTGATCTTAATATACGTTGAATTCTGACATGTCTAGTTTCTAATGAAGTTAATAAATCTTGATTCGGAGTTGTGAATCTTAAGATATAAATAAAAACGTATGGATGTGTTAACTTATAAAAAGTTGGTTATTGGGATGACTTTGTACCTTGATATGAAATTATATAATAGGCTTTATAAGACAAATCTTGTATCACTGGAAAGGTATGAAAGTGTAATTTTCGGAACAGTTTATTATGTTAGCGTTATGATCCGCAGGCCTAGAAGCAGTAGACCTGACCTATCGGTACTGACACAGATGACTATAAATAATTGTTGGCAGTTATATGTAAAGACTTATGACCTAATTAGTGAAGTAAGGTAAAACTGTACAAACTAGCAGAAAATATAAAATTTAACTAATTAACTGTTATTATTGTTAAGGTTTTTACGATGGAAAATTTGATTCCCAAGAAAGATTATGGAATCTAATTTATGTAGAATTTTATCGAATAATTTTTGGAGTTGTATACAAGAAGTTATAGATTTAAGTAAGTTGAAATGTCATGTTTGAGAGAATCTGGAACACCCATTCCAAAGGCCGGAATGCTCGTTTCAGAGGTCGGGACCCCCTTTCCAGAGGCCGGGACATTTGTTCCAGAGTTCTGAATGCCCGTCCCAGACGTCGAGATGTCATCTTAGAATCTTCTGGACCATGAATGATCGTTTTGACCCCAAAACAACTCCAAATATTCACAAATAACTCTAATGATATTCAATATATTAAATTATCATCATGGACAATCAAAATAAGTATCAAAGGTTTGTACAAAGCTTAACATCATCTCATAATATTAATATGATGGTTTTTCACGAACTACGGACAAATATGTTTAAGTCCGTAACGTGAATAAATATTCACAAAGGAACGTATTAATATGTGAATCCTAATATGTTATAAGAGTTGAAGACGCTGCTTGTTGACTCTTAAAGAAAAAGTCAAGCGCATGTGTGGAAAGCGGTGTAAGAAGGTAAGTTTTAGATTTATATTGTGTGATGCGTATTATTATTCCGTGAGTATAATAATAGACATTGGAATTTGTAGACGTAGTCACTAAATGTGGCTGACGTAAAATACTGACTGCAACTACTGTGTTCCGTGATAAGATTGTGTCTATGTTTGTATTATGCCTTGATTGTTGATATAAAGAGGATGAGTGAGTGAAAGAAGTGTAAAAACATAATTGGTGGGATAACTCCGTGATATTAAACACAAAGAGCGTTATGTCTGT
Organism: Drosera spatulata; assembly: GCA_035668315.1. Lineage (NCBI taxonomy): Eukaryota > Viridiplantae > Streptophyta > Magnoliopsida > Caryophyllales > Droseraceae > Drosera > Drosera spatulata. Next base: position 13,315 of record JAOVYX010020508.1, on the reverse strand, counting down.
CGCATGTGTTATACAGTGACTTGGTGACGACATTCTTTCATCGACCTTGTGAGATCGTTTTGATGTGAGAAAAACTCACTGCAGGAGACTCTGGACTTCGGTTTGACTGAACCCCTTTTCGCAGATGTCCTTTTTGCTAAAGCTGAATAAAGCATGATAAGTTGAAATTGAATAAATTTTACCAAAGGGCACAATTATAACACTGAGGGTGTCTATTGTGTGTCTCTACTGTGTTTTTGAGATTATAATTGTGAATGCTGAATTGGTATGATAGTTCCAAAGTACTGGAACAAAGGACCTAAGTGGTCTTTTTCTTTTTCTTTTCTTACCTTCTTCTCTCGTGTAACTCATGATAAGGGGGCCGACACGTTATCGAGCTCATATGGCTCACAGTTATTATTTTTCTGTGTTTTTCTCTTCTCTGTGTTTTCAGGAGTTAGAGACGACGGGCAGGTGTGATATTGGTTATGGTGCTAATATGCATTTACTGTATTGTGATTTATGGACTAAGTAAAATAAGTAAATGAGGAGTTTTCGTTGTATTAGCTAACATTATTGGTTGTGTCTAAGTGGATTTTATTTATTTCTATACCTAAACCGATTAAGTAGTTTTTGCCTAGCGGGGAGTGTTGAGACACAACGGCAGTGACGTCGTTTGTGTTATTATGTATCATTATGTTATGGAAAATCGGGGGCATTACACTAAGCTTGAGATCCTATTGCACAATTAGGTTTACTTCATCTTCGGGTTTGGATCATTGGAAATGAGCATATATTGGAGGGGCAATGGTTCATCAACTCTAGGCCTTTGGTCTTAAGGGAATGATAGCCATGTATTCATTTTGATCAGGAAAATTTGGGGAGGGTTCCAGTTTGGATCCACTTGGATAAATTGGACCTTAGCTTTTGACGATAAAAGGGTGTTGGCCACGATTACTAGTTAGATGGGTTTCCCTATTCTAACGGATAGGATGACTGCAGAGAAGAGTAGGATCTCTGATGCGTGCTGTCACATGCACGTCAAATTAGATCCCCACTATACTAAGAATGTAGATAAAGTAAACAGAGGTCGATCCCACAGAGACGGTTGATGTAAATTATTTATTATCGTTCTAATAATGACTACGATTAATTATTATAGAATAAAAAATAAAGTTGTGGGGGATTTTGTAATGAAAATTGTTGATTAATTAAACTAATGATTTAATTAACTAATTAAATAACTAAGAATGCTAAGAACTAATTAAGAATGCAATGAAATTGGTTAGGTTGTGAACTATTGGAACAAGCATAGGAAACTTTCATAACTCCGACTTAGCTTGGGGAATATCATTGGTTGATTATAATTTAGATTCGTTAATAATTGATTTGATTGTAATATAAGAGTCTCCTATATTACGTTCTCTAGAATGTTGATTATCAAAAGAGAAAGTATAATCAACCTAATCTCTGAATCTAACATACCAAAAGAAAATGCATATGTTAAACTAAATAACGGAATCAAACGAGGAACTAACCAAACATGAATCAATAATAAAATACGTTCATACATTAACTCACATGCTAACAGATTCTAATCATGTTATGACCAAAAGAGAATGTATCAAACTTGATTAGTTGCTAATAATATGATATAAAGAGAACAATCAATACCTAGATCAATTCATATCATCACCTAGGTGATCAATTTAAGTTATATTATACATTAATCATGATAAAGTTCAAACCTTTAACATCAATCATATATAAAACGAATATGGTTTTATTGATTTATACAACAAATCTCATAATCCCATAACATAAACATCGTTATTAGGTTTTGTATTAATAGATCTACTCACTCATAACGAAGATAATCATCAAAATCATCAATAAACATGCAAACTTCATCATCAAACTAAACGAAATAGAGAGAACGTGATACTTGTAGAAAATAGATGATCTTCAATTATTACAACCCAAATCCGGAGTAGTTGAAATGCAAACACCTTGATCCAATCTCCAAAATTAACTCAAACTAAAGAAGTTTGAGAGAAAACCCTAGCTACGATGGCCTAAATCTATGCTAAAGCTGATAAAATAACGAAACATAACATGACATTTATAATAAAAACTAACAAAACCCTAAAAGATTTGGTGAACATTGTGTTAAAACCTCAAAAATATCTTTCGGTTAAATCACATCACGCTCGTGACCTAATGTTGGCTAAGGAATCTTCGATGTTTTCTGTAGATCATGCCCGTGACGGACCTTCTTGAGCACACTGCCATGAAAACTGCATTCATCACGGCCGTGACCAAGGTTGTCATGCCCGTGACGGCTTGTAAACGTCCTTGTTCTTGATTTTGTCCTCCGTCATGATCGTGATACACTTCGACATGGTCGTGATAGCTCATAAACATGTCAAAATAGCTCCAAACAAGTCCAAAATGACCACCAACGTCTTCATATGCATTAAAAACATCTTCATGGCTTAAACCATCTAGAAAACTTTGTCGAAACGCTTCCGAACTCTTAAAAATCATCATGTTCAAATATAAACTGCTTTGGTCCACTTTGTTTCGTTTTCTTCAAACATTAAAACCGTCTTCTCACGATCAAATCTGCATGAAAAACATACAAAGAGCAATATCGTTGTTCGAAACACAAAACTAAAAGAAACGACCCTAAACATACTAAACAAAGGAAATAAACTTAGAAAAACATGAGTGTTTTCACAATCATCAGACTCCCCAAGCCAAACCTTTGTTTGTCCCTAAGCAAAGTTGAGAACAAAAACAAAGGCTCAACTTGAAAAGTTGATAAACATGAAATATGAAGACATCCATAGCTCGAGTGATAACGTAATAAGAGCACAATAACATGCAAAAAATCAATTACACTAAGCACATGTCGAAAGAACCAAACATTCTAATACCGTCCATCATCCCTATTCACATCACATATATTACACCCCCGATCATTACCCCTGTTGACACTCACACCTTTGCAGATATTCCTGAACTATAGTAAGGAAAACATGTAGAAATTCATTTATTCCGCCCCGAAGCTTCCTTACAGCCAGAAATACGTCTAGCATGGTTCGTCCCTAAAGCCAACAAGATCTCAAAGGAGGCCTAGATTTCCTATTTCATGTATCTATTCTTAGATATATATATATATATATATATAAGCAGACCAGCAGCTAGAAAAGAAAAGCATATAAAGAATGTAAGAAGACATGTTTGTCCACCTAAAAAGCCTTACACAATACAATATGAGATTTTTACTCACCAGATCATTTACATCGCTGACTACCACAGACCGTCAATAAGTCAATAGGACAGCCCACACACAACACACATTACGTAAGTTTTTATAAAGAGAGAAGGTTGTGCAACAAAAGAAAGAAAGTGCAACTACAACCTCATAGGACGAATAGTACTCCTAAACGGAAGAGGCATAAGCATACGAGCAGAGGTAGATGCATCCGATTGCTTCATATGAATCATACAAAGCTACTGAGGCAGCTCCGGATGATCAGTCTCCCAGTAAGAGTCCCAGTAGTAAGCGGTCCAATTGTCTGGTGGAAGCTCGTTGTTGTGCTTAGGTTACGCTTTCCTACTATCAGCCTTCGGTCTCTCCGCTTTCGATGGATGTCAAACTGAGTCGGGCATCAGGCTCCGAGCTCCCTTAAAATCCTTAGTCAGTCAGTCAAAGTCTAGTCCTATTGCCTAGCGAAAAAGGTAAAATGCCAAATCCCCTCTAGGTGAGATAGCGAGTTCTGTTCGTTAATCTATGTACATTCACTTTCCTTACTTCATGCATCCAGTTCAGTGGGATAGGTTGAAATAGGAAAGTAAGAGAGTGATTCTTTCTATCAGTTATAATGCACAGTTGTTCCCTAAATCGAAGGGAGCGGCCATCATCCCTACATTAACCGTAATTCTGCTTCCCAAGCCGACTCAAGATTCTATATTCGACTGAGAACCAGAGTAGCGAGAATGACGCTTCCCAACAAGAGAAGAAAGCGAGTAAAGAGACAACCTCTCCTCAATCCGAGTAACGGAAGACCAGAAGAGAGCCCTGATGGAACTCCTAATTAGAGATCAGAGCTAAGAGGGAAAGCCTGTATTGCTTTTAAGGTGGTTAGCCTATGTAAAGGTCTAGATCTAAGGGAAAAAAAACAGGTCTCGCTACGCCCGAACTTAGGTTCTTTTGCGATGAGGGGGAAGTGGTGTGAGTGACAAGTATAGGGAGGAACTAGCTGCGCGCACCGCAAGTGGAAGTCCCGATGCCCCTTTACTAATAAGGGAAAGATCGAGGCCTAATCCACGGATCTATGCGCGCTCAAAGACGGCTCAATAGAGGTTCTGCAAGAACTTTCATAGAAGCATACTATATAAGAGATTGCTAGCAAGGGTTATTTCCCATGCAGAGTGAGAATATCCCATTCAGTTGGCTCAAGTAAACAGAGAGCAAGCGGCAAATTATCTTCCATCAAGACTGAAAGCGATGAGGTCGGTAAGACGTGATAGAGATTGGTCTTATTCAATCATATCGGAAGGAATCAGCCCCCATAGCGCTTCAGGGATCTTTTCTTCTCTTCAAAGAAAGTAGCATTGAGAAGGCGTGGGACCAATGAGCCCACTACTATGGCTCCAAAATGGGTGGGCCTAAACCTAAGATTTACTTTCAAAGAGAAGGAAGCTCTCTCCAGAGGTAGATAGTTGATCAAGGAAGCAAGGAGCGACAACATGGAGCTAGGCCACGAGTTTGAAAACGGATTTCGCGAAGCCCTCTTTTATAGATCTTAACTACCTTTTGTCAGAACAGCCAAGCTTCCTATTCGTCCAGTTAAGAAAGCATGAAAGCATTCGAACTTTAGATGAGAAATGGGCCTAAGGGCCATGCCAAGACCAAGATAGGATGATGCTAGAACTGGTATTCTAAAAAAAGCATACAAATCAATAAGAAGTGCTATCTGTTGATGAAATGCCATTGCATGGATCTCCCTCCACAGCAAGAGAAGCATTGCATGGTGAGGAAAAAGCACAAGGATGAATGCTTCGGTATTGAAAATCTTTCCTAGGCAGAGAGGCTCTAAAGAAAAATATCCTTCCCTGCCTTAGTTATATTGACAAGCTCGGTAGAGGCTGTCATTGACAAGAGAAAAACTAAACCAAATGGCATTGTTCTCTCTAATTTTATTACATAAAGTTAAGAAAGCAATAGCACTAGCTAGCAAGAAGATTCCCGGTCTTCGCTTCTGCTTCTCCCTAACCAGCCAGATTATCTACCTGAGCTTGCTTTCCTGCTAGTCAACCTTTTTGGCTTTCCCTTCCTCGCCCTTCTTTTTCTTAATAGGAGGTTGAAACAAAGCCAGTCATTCTAACCGGTCGATGCTTATCTAAGACAGGCAGCTAAACCGCTAATGCCTTAGAACCATACCAACGAAGCGAAAGCACTAGCGCCTGTTCAGTTCGCTACTTAAAGAAGACCCAATCCAAGATATCGCAGAGGAAGAAGATAAGATGAGCAGATATAGCCTTCTTTTTCCTTCTATTTTAGACCTGTGAGACCGACAGAAAGAGGACTTAGTCTACTATTAGGGAAGTTTAGAGTTCATGCTTTGATTCATTCAACCTCTTAGGGATGGAATAAGATATAATAAAGAAAGGGCTTAGTACATGTGGGACTTATGCCTTTCTTTTCGGATCAATGAGACAAGGAGTTACTCAGAGCTTCCGTTAGGCCCGCAATGCCTTTTTAGCGAGTCAATCCCAGTACCCTAGGCAATTTCTTTCAGAACCTTAGTAGTTAGCATTTTGCCTGTTTTACTCCAAGGAGAGAAGGAGCTGTGAGAAAGTGAATAAAATCAGAGAGCAGCACAGAAGAGGCTGCAGATGGACTAGACTGTTGTCGCAATTAAATAAAAGAAGAAGGAACTGCACATTCACAATGGCAAGAGTAAGACATTGAAAGAATGGGTTGTTCTCAGAGATGCTACATAAGCACTGTTAGGACTAATCCGTATAGTTGAAAGGATGCGTCAGACTTTAGCTGCACATGACAACTTTTGAATCAAAGCGAGAGGCCCCTGGTTCTACTAGTTCAATGAGATTGCGGGGATTTCCTGCTTAGTTGCTTCAATCGTGCAACTTTCTCAAAGACCGGGCTAATTGCCCTAAGGCAAAGAACAGATGCCACTTGTCCTGAACAGCTAACTGTAATGTCTTTACCGATATGCCCCTTTAGGAGTTCGACACCCGATTAAATATGTCTATCGCAGCAAATCCTTCTCACAGTCTATAGCCTTCGGCCTTGCTTTTCATAGCCTTATTTACCAGGAAAGATCATATGGCATCTCTTAGCAAGAAGATTTTGAATCCATGTTAGAGAGGTTTTACAAAACCAAGTAATGCTTACCGAAGCGAAATGTTAACTACTTTTAATCCCTCCCCGTTAGCCCAAAAGTGATAGTAAAGCCATTATATCTAAACAAGGAGGATGTATAGAAGTTTACTAGAATGCCTAACCGAAAGGATGGGCCCAAAGTGAGATCTTAGAGTTAGAGTCGACCAGCCTTCTGACAGAATTCTCTGGAGCTGCCGCTAGCAGTGAATCCGCGGTCTTTCACATGGTTCTATCCCACCAAGTAGAAGTACAAATAAGTTAATGAGATTCTTGCCAGTGTATTTCAAAGCAATGGATCACGGGAATCCGGTTCACCAGTACTACCCACATCCAGCAGCGGTTAGAGGCCAGAAAGACTGGAAACTGGACAATCATTACCTGAGGTCGGGAAAGCTAGCCGAAGGATTATGCATATTCTAATTGGAAATGAATAAATTTCGCTCAAGCTATGCAGAAGGCTAACTCTATGCAGAAGGAAAGCTTACTATATATTATGTGGCAATTCGTGGGCAAGAAGCCTAGGTTGAACCAATAGGGGCTCTGTAGAAAGGGAAAGGAGCGGATGCACATAGAAGGATAAATTGCGCCAGTCAACCAAGTCAAGTAAGTAACGAATTGAACTAGAGCCTAAAGTTGGTCAGAAAAAGAAGAGAATTCAAACCAGAATGGCTAGCTCGTGGGATTGAAGAGCCTGGGAGTGGAGAAGAATAGGTTGATGCCATGTTCAATTCAATAGGTCTGGTCTTATGAGTTATTTGATGTCTAGGGCCTTCCATGGCTTTTAGAGACATGCTTTGTGAGGGAAGTTGGACAGAGGCACTAAGGTAGTTAAATGGGGCTTATATCTTTCAATATTAAGGTCAAGCAAAGTTGGAAAGAGCTACAAGTATTCTAGTCTTATATAGGGGAAAAGTCGTTATAAAAGGGCTCGAAAAAGGAAGAAAAGACGAGTTTGGGCGGAAGGAAGATGCGTCAAACCGCTCACTGGAACAAGTTCATTTCTATCATAACATAGAGACCGTCGACCACATACATGTACTGAAGCCCCGCAATCCTTTACTAGAAAGCTGAATCAGCACCTTCTTTATTTTATTGGCTTGTGCCTTTTTCACTGAGAATGACTGTCCTTTAATATTTCCATTTCTTTTGGATTCGTATTCCAATTTCCAGGTTTGAAACCTAAGTGAGAGCTCTGACTGAATGCTAGCCCGGAAGTCGCATGATGACTGGCTTCCTTGCATGCCTACAGCTTCAAGGATGAGGACTCTCTTGAAAAGGGAAAGGACTCACTCACTTGCTTACGGTTTTTTCCTTATACTCTTCTTATTACATGCTGGCTTCGCTTCCTCTCTTAATTATCCTGTCTCATAAACGCTTCAAGAACTGAGAACAAGGTATGAAGTGCTCGACTGACAAGGAGAGATTACTAGATTACTTAACAATCTTAGTTCTACTTGCATGTGTTAAGCATATTTAAACATCTAGTTAGCATTCATAGCTACCCCATTTGCTACGCCCTTTGATTTGATTATGAGCAATAGATCAAGTGGAGATTCCTTCGTACGGCAAGCCCTATACCTAACCTATAGTAGTGGACCAGTTTTCTTTCGTATATAAATGTTGAGAGGGATTATACCAAAAAAATATAGCAGATTGAGGTTCGGATGGAAGAGAAAAACCAATATCATAAGTTGGAATTTTAGAGACAAGGCTAATGAGTAAATTCCTGGAGAAGGATAAAGCTCGGCTTCGGTTTCGAAACCAATAGGGAGTGGAGACTACGTTCAAACTAGACATTTCCAACTCAAACTTCAAGGGTTACAGACGGGGAACAAGGTTTGTAATATAAATGAATCCAATCGAACGACCCTACGTCTACTTAGACTAGACTAAAAAACAGAGATTGATATCATTTATACATCTGTCTTTACCTTCACTTATCACATGGTAAATGTTCTCATCTTTCAAACGCGCCTCCCTTTTATGATCCGGGAATAGCACCTATCTTTAGATATAGAAAGAACTACCCCTTCTCTATTTCAATAGACATGATCGGACAACGACTTTCTTTCTTCTCCACCGCTAACTATTCATTCAGAGTCGTCAAGACAAGATGTAAAAGAAATTCCTTCTCGTGTGAATGAAGAAGGGCAATGGCCATGATTCAAGCTCTTTTTCTCATTTCGTGGGATCGTCCCTTCTTTTCAATGATAGAAATTCCATTAGCGCGAAGAGTCACCTCTTTCTTTGTCCCTAGAAAAAAAGTTTGATATCAGATTCTAAAGAAGTGAGAAAGATTCGCGATCTAGACATTTCAAGAAGATGCCTATTAGGTCGAGTTAGCTATTAACAAAAGCAAGGGTGTGAGCACTCCTGCGCTATACGCACCTATTGCACTGGGAAAGGAAAAGAAAAAAAGGAAAGAAAACTACTACTTCCGCTCCTGCTGCTCCCGTAAGTGAGATTGTTCGGGAGACATTTAGCCTTGGCCTGGTCGATCTCCGAAGAAAAAGCTGAGCGTAGGTGAATGAGATTATGATAGGGTTAGCTTGCCCTTTAACTTCTCTTGAAACCAACCAAGGGTTCCGTCTTTTCAATAAGAGGTGATTGAAAGGTTTTTAGTCAGAGCGTCTTTTCTATTAATCTGACAAATAGAAATTCTTGCTGTTTCTTTTTTTGTATTAATAGGAATGAACAATCTTAATTGTGGAAAAAAGAAAAAGGGATGGAAGCCTTCTTTTAGAGCTTTACCTAAGGAAGAGATATCCTTATATATATATATAAATATATCGGTATAAGCCTGAGCATCCCTACTTGATTTTCTTCCTTATGGCACGGGATACTCGAACCCTGGATTAGCCACTTTCCTGGTTAACCGGGTAATCAGTATATAGAAACTAGAAACAACTCATATACCACACCGAGGTCAATCAACTTGAATAGCTAAAGCGAACAAGCTATTTCTTGTTGATACTGATGCTATAGCTAAGTATGTCCTTGGTGCGAAAGTAGGTTTATTTGCTGTTGTAGCTTGTATAGCTGGGAAGTCCCCGAACTTGGAAACCTTCACTCCTGGAACTGTCTTTCAAGAGTCACCTCAGGCCTAACAAAACTTTTTATAATGTTAGAGCTGCAGGTATAGTTCTAGTGGATTGGGTTCAATATCGCGGATCCCATCCCAAACTAATCTTAGATTATGCTTTCTAGATTGATGGTGCAGAGCGAAAGCATAGCCTTCATGGCAAGTGCATTGATAGAAACACCAACAAACTCTCATGGGAACTTTTCGGAAGATTTATTCTCCACGGAGGAGCGGGTTCGGCCCAAGCAGTAAGTAGGTGGTGAACGAGGACTTCTAACCGTGAAGCTATGACTGACCAAGCTGATACAAAGTTTTGTACAAAGCTTGAAGGTGTAAATGTTAGGTTGACTAATGTAACTCATTGATAGTGATAGTGGGCATCTCTACGAATACCAGGTTAAAAAACTCCTAAAAAAAAAAGGCTAGTGCACCTACCTTGGGAAAGTGGCTTCCTGAAGGCTCTTTTCTCTTCTTTCTTTAGGAAGTTGACTTCCGGCCAAAGCAAAGAAGAGAAAAAGACAAGGAGCCACCTCATCCGAGTCAGAACTTGAAGTGACTTCCTCTATATCGAGGGGTAAGGCTAATACGGAGGCTATTGTAATCGCTTGCATGTCTTTCTCCATCACGAGCAGAACCAGCAACATAGACAACCGGGAAGACTAAAGCGTTGACAGGAATGCAGGGATTAAAGAGCATGCCCATTACATCAGCGGACAAAGACGGTCCGGTGAACACTTTCAGAACACTAAACTTTTTGGCGGTGTGCAAAGAGGCGACAAACAACTAGTCGAAGGGAAAGTTAGAAGCAGAAACCAGTAAGGTAGATGACGTCGCAGGGACCAATCCAACTAAAGGGACCCACCATACCAGATCCGGCCCAAGTGTACACGGTGATTATATACGTTGAGCGGAGCTCTTCCTGTGGTCTCACAGTTTAGGCTCTTGCTTCACCTTATGGAATATGGCATGTGAGAGGAAGACAAGATCCTCGGGATGTCAATATTCGGGACGTAGCTAAGCCTTACAAGAGATATATGTCCCTTAGCTCTCTTCCGACTGAACTATTTATAATGAAATCGATTCCTAACAACGGATTCTCTGCATCTAGGGTTCTGGCTTTAATCGACCTAAGGTCTGCTTTTGATGGCAATCAAGGATTGATTTCGGAAGGGGTGCTTACTGAAAGAGTTTAACACTACACTCATTTCGTAGATCTATGATTTTCGGGTAAAGGATTTTTGCTTAGTTGCTTAGCGAATCCCCTTGGAACTTTAGTAAATTTGCTGACTCCACTTCGAACCTCTTGGACAATCAACCAAACAATTCAAAAAAAAAAAAAAAAAAAAAAAAACCAATTCAGCAAATCCTAAAGCTAAAATCAACCAATTCAGCAAATCCTAAACCTAAAAACAACCAATTCAATCATTTCCAAATAAAACTCATTAATAACAATCCAAAAATCACAACTCATCCATCAATATACATCCTTCATAACTCACTCATCATGACATAACCTTCATAACTCATCAAATATCATCATCCAACTCAATCGACCAACTCACCCATCACTACCACCTTGCAACCAACCTTATCAAATCAACCCACATCAACCAAAAGTTTATCCAATTAGCCATAGTCAACCTAAATTCATAAATCAAACGCATAATTAAATCAATTAATTAGTTAAATTATATATAAAAAACAAAATAGAGATTTAGGGTATGGGATTATACAATTGGGGCAAATTGGGAAGGAGGAAGGTGGTGGTACGGAGTGGTGGCCAGCAGGAGCTCGAGTCGCCTGTCTTAGCCTTGTCGGAGATCGCCTCGTTGGAACTCGCCTTGCTAGAGCTTGTGGTGATTGGGTTGTCGTTGGTGGCCTCGTCCCCTCGCCTCGTCACCAGTTAGAGCTCGCCTCACCAGAGTGGTTGATGGGGCATCGGGGCTCCTCGGTTGGGCGAATGGCGGTGGTAGTGGGTGGTGGTGGGGGTGGTATCAGCTTTAGCTCGCGGTGGCGGTGGCAATGGGTGGTATGGTTTGGACGATGGAGTTGGATGACGATTTATGGGCGATGTTTATGGTTGTTTAGGGATACTTTGGGTGATGGTTGATTTGGTTTTGATTAGGACGATGTGTGATTGGGTTCATGAATGCTAAAATAGTCTATGTAGTTCATGTCAAAGGATTTTGTCAATTCTTTTTTTTTTTTTTAATGACAATGAAGAAAGCTAAAATTCCTAAGTATTTATAGTGATTTTTTAATTAATAAAAATAATAATACGTCACGAATTTTCATGACAGTGATGGATTCGGATTTATCATTGATGTATGATAGATCTTGGATGTATGAATGGCTATTCGACGGGATTTTAGTGATAAGTATGCTTGGAATGTCGACAAATTCATACACTTTGCTATTGAACATCAACCCTTCAACTATTCTTGATACTTGAAGTGTCCATGTATTAAGTGTTGGAATAGAGACTATCAGTTGGTTGATGTCGTGAAGATGCATTTGTACACTTCCGGCTTTTTACCTGAATATTGGAGGTAGAATTTTCACGGTGAGATTGAAGTGGTTGAGTCATCGAGAATATCCGGGGTTAATCCCTATGAGAACATGATGGCAGATGATTTTTGGGCTTCTAACTTCGAGAGTATGGTAGGGGATAGGAATGATAACAAGGACAATTTGCCGCCTGATTCCAAGGAGTTCTTTGACATGTTGAATGTAGCACGGGAGCCATTGTATGCTAGTTCAAACTATCTCAGTTGGAGGCCGCGTCTAGGTTGTTGAACATCAAATGTGAGTATAACATACCTCACAGGGCAACAGATGCCATTGCTGCTCTGTTGAAGGATATCTGCCCGGAAGATAACATAATGACGAACACGTTGTACTCGACTAACAGGCTGAAAAAGGGCATTATGCTACCTGTTCAGAAGATAGATATATGTCCCTATGGCTATATGTTGTTTTGGAAGGGAGATTTGGGCTTGGAGTCATGTTCCTTTTGTATGGCATCTCGATACAAGGAGAAACTGAGAGGGAAAATACGAGTTGCTCTTTAATTTTTGAGTTATTTGCCGTTCACTCCGAGGCTACAACGGTTTTATGCGACTAAGAATAGTACCGAGGTGATGTCTTGGCACTCCACCAAGCACGGCATTGAAGATCAGATGTTGCATCCATCAGATAGTGAGGCTTGGAAGCATCTAGACAAGAAGTTTCCTTGGTTCTCTGCAGAACCAAGAAATGTTCGCTTGGGATTATGCACGGATGGATTTGCTCTTTTTGGCCCGTCTTGATCGGAGTACTCGTGTTGGCCTATGATATTGATGCCATACAATCTTTCTCCTCGGTTATGCGTGAAAACCGAGTTCATGATGCTCTCCATGATCATTCCCGGGCCTAAAAGTTCAAAAGAAAATCTAGATGTATACTTGCAGCCTTTGATGGATGAGTTGACGCATTTGTGGAGCTTTGGGGAGGAGACATACGATGTTCATAGGGGACAGACATTTCAGATGAGGGGTGCGTTGCTGTGGGGTGTCAGTGATTTCTCAGCCTATGCAATGTTGTCGGGATAGAGCACAGCTGGGAGATTAGTATGTCCTTATTGTATGGAGCATACCAAGGCCTTCACTTTGAAGCATGGGAAAAAACAATCATGGAAAGAAATTTTTTTCCATTTGTATACAAATATTTATTCGTTTCGTGTAGATGTCAGCACGAAAGCTTATTTTGGGATCGGGTTCAGCTAGTGTTGACAGAGGTGATAGACGAGTAGAGGTTACGGCCAAGGTCGAGGTCAAGGTAAATCGTGTATTTATAAT